>VYVB01000464.1:0-259927 GCA_009761775.1 Ficus carica | reverse complement strand
CACATATGAATTATCAAAGAAACGCCATCCATTACTTGCAGCGTACTAATTTATCTTTGCTCAAATGATCGGTTATGCCAATTTTGTTGATGCTGATTCCTCTCCTCCGTTCTTTTGCAGCGGATTTACTATCAAGAAAATACAATTAGTCACTTTGAACTTGAATGCAGAATCATGTGGTAAGAAAGATTTTTAGGACTGGTGACATTTTTGCTTATTGGGGTTTGTTTTCAAGGATCTGTTATTGTGTTTAAGCTCAACGTTTCAAGATGATGACGTTGTTGTGTTTAAGCTGTGATCTTTCTTGTTAAGTTTGGGCCTGTTTGGCAGAGCTTCCTAGAAGCTGCTTTTGGCTTCCTAGGTCCAAAAAAGCCAAAAGCAGCTTCTAGAAGTGCTTGGATAATCTGTCAGAAGAGCTTTTAGTCTCTAGAAGTGCTTCATGTCAAAGCCAAAAATGTGGCTTCTAGTAAAAGTTCTTCTGAGTAGACTTTAAAACTTGTAACAAAGTTTAAATTAGACACTGTAAACTTTATTTAAAATTTTTATTACTTGTTGGAATATTTTAAAGATCATTTTGACCTCAAAAGCTTTTGGTTCCAAACACTTACTGAGAAGTCACAGTTTTTGCTTCTTTTCTTCTACTGGCTAGAAGCAAAAGCAAAAGCTCTGTCAAATAGGTACTTTATCATGCTTTGCCTCTTATATTCGTTTTCTGATACTCAAATGGGATAGTGCTACAAAACTACATTTGTACTGAAAGGGCACGATCGAAACGATGGTTAGAAATGGAGTTTTGTAGATTGGAATTAAAATGTGTTTTCTTGAAGTGTGAATCAGAAATGAACAGTTATAAAAAAAAAATAATGTAAAAGTTTAAACGTGTTGAAAAAAATACAATATGGATTTTGTTTTGTTCTTCATCATATGTGCGATTTAAAAAAAAAAATTCATATCTTGGAATAAGAAAGTTCCGGATTTTTGAAGTTAGAGTTTTTTGAAATAAAAATGAAAGTGAGATATAGATTTGGGAGTTTTAGAGTTAAGTTGGAAAATTTCAATTGGAATCAACGTTTCAAACGGCCCCTAGCTACTTTTAAGTTGACCTTTTTAACCGGCCCCAGTTTATTAAAGGAGTTGAGGGGGGAAAAAAAAATTGTTAGTATGTAAAATTTTGACAGTCTACATGGGATTGAAATCCCTCAGGTTAAAAACCTAGAAGAATCCAGATTATGCATGTCATTTTCTTTTTTATCATTTTCTAATTAATTTCTTTATTGATCGGGAAAAAAGGATAAAAAGGACGAGTGAATCTAAACTTAATGGTCTGGCTATGTAAGTGTATTTAAAGGGTTCTCAATCAAATTGCTACGGGAACAAACAGCGTATTCTCATCATGTTTTCAACTCAAACTGAAATTCGCGCATTTTTACTAATGAATTCACACGAGTGAGCAAAAAATTGTCGTTCGGGTATCTTTTTTCTTTTTAATGGCAAAATGCTTCAACTTCAAAAGCGCCTCGGTGAGTTCTTGGAATATGATTGTCAAAATGTTTATTCTAGAACATGTTGCGGACAAAAATATTAGCCGGTGTCTTGCTATCCAAACAAAATACAGGAATAATAAATTATCAAAATAATAATATGTCTATATATATATATATATATATAGGAATAATAGCTTTTGTTTTCTGGGTGGGAATCACTTTCACCGCCGCTGAATATCATTGACAAACAAATATTCGGTAGACTACGTATAGTTTTATGCTGCTGCAACGATTCGTTTGTAGGCATAATGTTTTGCCTCCTAAATTTTCCTACGAACCTTTTGCTGTTGAAATTACTTGGTTGGTGAGAAGTTCTAAATGGCATTCAATCCTTTCTTGACACATGGAGCTGCAGGTGCCTTGGTATGTATACGAGGAATGTTAAAGCAAAGTTTTACATTTGCAGAATATTTCTTGTCGACCTCGGTCAAGCCTTTGTCCGATGCCAATTTTGGTTTGACCTTAACCCATCGACCCCGGTTTGATACTTTCCTTGCCTTGGCATCGATCTCGAGATCGACCACGTCTCAATTTTGATCCCCACCCAATTTTAACCTCAATTCAACCTTGGCCTCGCATCGACCTCAGTCCTCAATCTGAGTGTCAACCTTGATTCGATCCTCGTCCGATTCTAGGGTCCAACCTCACCCAATATCGACCCTCATCTGAAGCTAACCTCAATCTGACCCTAGTTTACACCAGCTTAGCATCGACGACCAAAGCAATATTCTCGGTTCAACCCAAGTTGACATTGATCCTGGTTCGACCTGCCTAGACGCCAACCCAAGTACGACCACTTGCCCCAGCAAAGACCATGGTTTGACCCTAGCCCCTATACGGACCCATCTAGTCACAACTCAATGCTGACTTGTATGACCTCTATTCGTCCTTGACCTCGGTCCAACCCTAGGCCAATGGTGACTGGCCTTAGCCCAATGCCCATATTGATTCAGCCCTAGTGTCAATCTGAATGCCAACCCTAGCCCGACCCTGGCCTCACCATGACCAAAAATTTATTAAAAATAAAAAAATAAAAAAAATAGAAAGACAAGAATTGTTCCGTTTCCCTTAATTTTAAAGAAATTGATAACAATTAAAAAAAAAAAAAAAAAAGATGCAAAAACAAGATTATCAAACGTGTTTTCTTAAAAACATTCACTATTTCTTAAAAAAAAAAAAAGGCACTATTTTATTAATAACAAAGAAACGAAAATTGTTTATAAAGCTGATATAGGAGTGGGGTGCCTATGCTATAGATCTGTGCGTACCCACCCCTAATGGGATCATGATAGATATGTGGGATAATATATGAGTATGAGATTAAAATTAACCTCCCATGTGGGTGTGTAAAGTGGGTAGGAGAATCTCCCCAATACCCACATCTGTTCCACTTATATTTACCCTTATTATGATATATATTTATATCTATTAATATATATATATTTATTTTTCAATGTTTGAATGTTTTAGTTTTCTTTATAAATTTAGTTTACAATTTCCTAGAGTTTGGATATGTTTTTAAGATTTTAGTTTATTTTAATTATATTATAAATATTTGTTAAAATTTTATGAAAACTTTAGTGGAATTTGTTTTGATTTATTTTTAAATTCTTAATGGGTAAATGGGTAGGGTGTGTATAGCTTCTTCAGTAGAGATTATTCGACCCCGCACCCACATTAAATTATTCGAGTATGAAGGCATGTACAGGGCTAAAACGAGAGGTGAGGGTGGGGGTGGGGGAAGCATGCGCTCCCCCGCATCACCCTATTGCCATCCGTACCCATAACTATGGTAGCATTTTGAAATGTAGATCTAAAATTACTATTTGAATGAAGGATGAAAATCGCAATGTACTTATAATGTTGTTATCATCACCGATCACTCTTGGTAAAAAAAAAAAAAAAAAAAAAATTATTATTATTATGTAAAAAAAAAAAATAACGAAGGTTTGCATAGATTTACAAGTTTAATTGAATGAAAGTCTAAACATTAATATTTTTTTCTAAGATAAGAATAATGTTTGAAGAAATAGTTATTTTTCTCTAAATATTAATATTTTTCCTAAGCATATGTATAATGTTTGCAAATAAATATTCTATTTTGTTTTACTTGATTTCTTCTTGAGTTTGATTTCTAATAATAGCTTCATATGTATCGAATTCTCAAATCTGCCATCGATATCGTTTGAGCATAAAATTATGTAACAAAAGTATATCAACAATATACAAAATTAATGCATAACACAATGCGAAGGAGAAGGTTTATGGTAACTCGACTTTGGACATGAAGTAAAAGAACTCCCAACGTTTTGTAGGTATTCAGCCCAAGGAGGGTACGTCTATTGTTTTAAACCAAGATATGGGACAAGTCATTTTGTACAGGGATTTATCCATGGAGTAGTGCTAGGTGTTAATAGTAAAAAGAAACCCAAATCACATATCGTAGATATATAATAATAATAATAGACATATAAGGATATTGTATTACTCCACTAAACATGTTGATCTTTTAAGATAAAAGCCTAATCCCTTAACAGTCTCATATTCCACTTATTATCTCCAATCAAGCTTTGACTTCCACGACCGTTTGTGAAACATGAATTTTCAGATTTTAAATAATTTTTTTTTTCAAATTTTCGGCCGCGGGTTTTAGAGCATAAATTAAAAAAAAAAAAAAACCCTAATTCCCTCCGGAAACCCATTCTCTCTCACGCCTCTTTCACTCGCCTCAATCTCTCTCTTGAAACCCATCTCCTCCTCCGTGACTCCCCCTCCATTATCTCTCCGTCTCTCCCTCTCTACCTCGCCTCTAATCTCTGTCGCCCTCCCTTCATTCTCTCTCGCCCCTCACCCTCTATCTCTCGCCTCCAATCTCCCCGGCCACGACTCCACCATTCATTCTCTCTTGCCCCTATCCTTCTCTCTCTTGCCTCCGATCTCCGCCGTGACTCCTCTCTCCAATCTCTTCCTCAAAACCCAACCTCCGCTGCCTACCTGCTACCGTGCCGCCCGCACCCACGCCCGTGGAATTGGTAAGTCTCACTTTCTCTGCGCCGCACATATTATGATTTTGAAGACCATTTGGTTGATTATGTTTGCGATTTTAGGTGATTGTTAATTGTGTTTGTGATTTTGGGCGATTGTTCTCTGGAAAAAAAGTTTTGATAACTTCATTATATTTTTGCATATTACATGTTCGACAAAATACACGATTATATGATATTACATGTTTGGGTGAGGATTAGTTTTAGATTGATTTAAAATGTTTGAGTGAGGATTTAGTTTAGATTATTTTCTAAAAAAAAGTGTTAATTTTGTGATTTATGCTTTTGCATATTATATGTTCGACAAAATGCTCGATTGTATGATATTTATGTGTTTGGGTGATGATTAGTTTTAGATTGATTTAAAATGTTTGGGTGAGGATTTGATTTAGATTCTTTCCGAAAAAAAAGTTGATTTTATGATTTATGCTTTTGCATATTACATGTTCGATCTAATTTGTAAGTATATTTTTGTTTTTCAAATTGTGATTTGACGTTACAATATTCTTGTTTTAATTGTTTTGAACTTTGTTAAATTGTTAGGGCACTTAATGACTAGAAGATTTTGGTGAGCAAAGGAGTAAGAAGTGATGCAACTATTAAACATTGATTGATACTGTTTGATGTCCTCTACAAGAAGGTTATGTTAAATGCGGATATTTTGTTTTGACCTTTATGCGAGAAATAACCTTGACTCTCGATGGATTATCCTTACTTCAAACTAAGGATTTTTATACCGACGTTGAGATGAATTTAGTAAGGCAAGAGTAGGCTAATTTTGTAATGCGGTTCATCCAATATAGTTAAAAGACAATATATAAATTTTTGTAATATAGTGTATGTTTTTGTAATAATTATTGTATATTGTGACACAAAATTGAATATTAGCTATTATTTTAATCTGGGATGTGCAATGGATAACACACTGATTTGCTACCTATGAGAAATCACATGAATTGTGACTTTTTTTAATTGTAATATTTCCACGACCGTTTTTGCTAAAAAACGATTGTGGAATCTTACTTTCCATGACCTTTTTGCTAAAAAGTCATGGAATCTTCCTAGCGAGGTACTTTCCACAACCGTTTTTGTAAAAATGGTCGTGGTATATGGCCATTCCACAACGGTTTTGTCTAAAAACCGTTGTGTAATATTAATATTCCACTACGGTTTTTACTGAAAACCGTCGTGGAATGACCCTCTCTATCCCGTATTTGGCATCAGTTTTGTCTATTGTATGACGGTTAAAAAAAACCGTCGTCGAATCTAACTTACATTCCACGATCCTAGATATCATGACGGTTAAAAAACCGTCGCTAAAAGATACCACGACGGTTTAAAAACGTCATTGGTATCCTCTTTTGTATTAGTGGTTGGACATTGCATCATATTTCCGCTTGACTTGAGGTAATCTACCTATTCATATACATATGACAGTTCTGACGACATTTTGAATTGGAGATGGGTACGGGGTCTTCCAATTACTACAAACCGGCTCAAATAACTATTTCGACACCCTCATGTAACCGTTTCTTTAAATAATGTTTCTCTGTGTTCTTACCATGCAAAAATTTTCATATTTTCAGTTTGTAACTCTAACAACCCATTGAATTCTGACCGACTACCTTTTTCATGTAAAGTATGTTCGCACGAGGACATTTTGGAGAATGTAACAATTGTAATTAATTATCTTATGTAATTACTTAGTTAGTTAGCTAGTTTAATTTTAAAGTTACTTGATGCGTAAATTCCTTAATTAACGGAAAGGTAATTAGATTCAGGAAATTTAGCCTTGTTTGTACCTTGTTGTATTCTATAATATTTGATTTCATCCCTGGCAAGGCTACTGGCCATATTTCCAAAAGTCCATACTAGGGATACCGACCTCGAAGCCTAACTTTTGAATATCACCTCAATATGTTATATTTTTGTTGGTAGATGGCAATGAATTGATATTGACAAACATTTATAAATAAAAAATGACAATTTATATGCAACAAATGGGTTTGATATTAGAATTGAGATCTCTAGCTTTTTCTTATCCAGTACTCGATAATACGGTTCTAGGTCTAGTCAAGCACCTCTGAGATTGCAGATACTGCTATGGCCCTTTGTGGAAGACTAGGACAACTACGGTAAGATATCATTTCCGAAAATTTTTGAAGTAGCCAACAAGCCTCCAAGAGTAAGATAGTAAGTTTTCTATAAAGATGTACGTGACCAGACCTTCTTGTGTGGAATACACAGACGCTACTCTTGTGAAGACCAAAAATTTTGAAAAGATACAGTCAGCTGTTATATACTTGCTCAGACTGAGATGAAAATTGCGGCTGCGGCGGGTTCCATATGAAGAATAGGCGTATCTAGATATGTTGAGAAGAAATTGGAACAAACTAAAAAAACAAAAAAATTTCTTCTTACAAGTTTAGGACTCACAGTGAGATGGGTCTTAACTGAAAAAATCTTAATGAATTTTCTTTAGCTTGCTTATTTTTAGTTTTAGTTGCGTTTGGATCTTTCATGCTTTAGAATTATAACGATAATTTCATTTTTGAAATACATTTTAGTTAAAAAACAAAAAAAAAAAAAACAAGTGGATTATAGACAATTGTTGTAGTAAAACTTAACACCGATTAATGCTAAATAGGAAACAAATTTTCCTTTTAAAACAAAAAAAGGGTTTGAATGATAAAAAGACGCTCTTAGAGGACAAAATTGGAACAACACAAAATAAAATCTAAATATCTAAAAAAACGTTGTTTCAAACATATATAAAGAAAGAGAATATTTTAATGACTGAAGGCTTAATTTAATCAATATTTGTTTAAATGTTTTATGAATGCGGTATCATATCTTATGAGGACGTTTCACGAATAAAATCTAAAGCACAAACATATTATATTTGGCAACTAATTAACCAAATTCGGGTCAGAAAACAGATGTTAATGGGCATCCATTAACAACCTCCTCTCTTATTGCTGAATCTATTTAATGAAATAAAAAGAACATTACAACAAAGTTAAATAAAAAAAAAGGAAACTCAAAAAAGGAAAACCACCCGAAAGAAGAAAATCCAAAAAGATCTAATGATAGCAAATGAAAACAACTGAATTGCTTATCAGTTATGCAGAAACATCATAAGCAAAAATCTAGGCCGGAAGTAACAACCCAATGATACAAAATCCTCCAAGGCGCGACAGAGATCAAATGACAGGGACCCGTTAAAAGGGCGAAGGCGCCATATATCTATTGACCAAAGAAGAAGCAAAATCCGGAGCCTAAGATCACCAAGAAAAATATCTAAACCAAACTCTCCAAGAAGTAATAACTGAGATTTTATTTGCATATTATAAATACTCTCCATAAAATAATTAAGATTCTTATACGCTTTCATACTACAATAAAATTACTATAAAACCCATTAAGAATATTGCTCATACCCCCAACTATATATAAATAGAAATATTCTTTTTTTTTAAATAAATAATTTAAAGACAAAACACCACATTAACTATAAATGGAAATAATTGTTTTTTTTTTTTTAAATTTCCCTACAAATTTAATTAACGTTAATTTTATTTAAAAATCCTAAATTATTCTTCATCAATTACTTTTCCTAAGAAATCTTTATAATTACATGAAAAATTTCAAGGGGAAGGATTCAAGTGATCAAACAAAAATATTAGAAAGCATGTATCTTGAGAGCCAAAACTATTGAAGTTCGTATTTTTAAATTTTTTGATTCATTAGAATTTTTATCATTTCCTTTTTTTTTTTTTTATATATACATATTTTGGGAGATACTTTATGTGTCCTTTTGAGAATAAAAAGTTATTTTCTTATTTAGATTGTTAATTTATTTTAGAATAAAATTAAAAATAGAAGTAGATGTATAGGTCAAATATGGTATTAATATAAAAAAATCTATAAAAGGATAGATTTATTAAGTTTATATTAGGAAATATTTATTAGGTGAGGGTATTTATCAATATTATGGGGAGAAAATATAACTTCTCTAACTGAAACCATTACTTTGGAAATCAGATCTTAAAATAGATTTAATTTATAACCCTACTAGAAATCCACAATAAGCAAACGTGATAAAGGAAAATAGTGTCTACGTGCTTATCAAGTTATGCAGACAACCAATGACACAAAATCCTCGAAGGACGACAAATAGGAACAATGATAGTGACCCCGTGGAATGGCAAAGGAGCCATATGTCTACTGACAAAGCAGAAGCAAAATCTGGAGCCGAAGACCACCAAGAAAAATGATCCAAATCAACTCTCCAAGAAGCGAGCATATCGACCATTTCACCTTTTTCATGATTATGAAAAGAAAAATGCTACCGTCACCAACTCTTATTCTAACTCTTTGTATAGATTTTGAGTTGTTATTTATTTTTCGATAAAATTTATTACATTAATTAAAAATAATAAATTATATTTTTCAATAAAAGAGTAATATTTCAAAGTTGGTATTACTAATATTATTACGAGAAACCTTGACTTCATATTGAGAGGAACCCTGATGATTGCCCGACATCATCTCTTTCGATATAAACCGACAACAGAATTGGAATCAAATTCAATTCAAATATTCTATCATTAAAAGTACTCACAATTTCTCCAATAAGCAAAATATAAAAACCCATAATCTACGTCAAAAGTCAAAGAAATATCTACAACAAAACAACCTTTAACAAATTTGGCACGTTAGGAAAATCCCCATTGCGGCCATTAATGTACATCGGGCAACTTATTGTGCGCTTGATTCGTATCAAAAAGCGATATTCCTTGCTAATTAAATATTAATATGAAAACATTTAAGAATATTAAGAGACTTGGACAGGACCTTATTTCATATATATTTATATATTTGGTGCCAATAACGATGTTAAAATGTAGGAGCTAGAGAGTAGGAGCTCAACACAAAACACTGTCCTCAGCCACTAAATCTTAAAAAGTTTAGGTATCTGGTTCTTGCTTTACAGAGTGCATGTACAATTTAAACTTTAAAAGATGCTTTTGTAGCCCTCTGGTCAGGGTTTTGATTTCATCAAATATATAGTCACCAAATGTTAATTCAGAGCTGCCTTCAAAATATAATAATAATAATAATAATAATAATAATAATAATAATATGCAGAGCTTTTCATATTTGCCTAGTTCGATCTCAGAGATATATTTGCGGATTTATATAAATCTTGGATTCTTCTCATCATTTCGTGATGATGCCCCCTTTTTTTTTTTTTTTTTTTTTTTGGAAACTTCTAAATATTTCAACTAAAAAAATTCCTTTCTCATTTTTGAAGGCAAACCAAGTTCCATCAACACCAGAATAACTTACTTTGTTTCATTTCTATCGCTAAAAGCGTGGAATAACTTTGTAAACAGCCAAAAAGAGACAGAGAACCTTCTTTTCTTGCAATATAAATCACGATAGACGCCCACAAGTACTAATGGTTGCTTATCAATACTGGCGGTGCAGCCTTGGGCCCCGCGTTGCTCCTGGAGTGGCTCCATTACAAATTTTCTCTTCCAATTTTTTTTTTTTTTTTTTTTTTTCAAATTCTCTTTCAATTTTCCCTTTTTCGTATTTCTTTAATTGCAACTTCTTTTACAGAATTTTTTAAAATATTTTCATTATCTCCAAATTTTTACATTTAAGTATGCTCAAATTTTTAAATTCTCCTTTCAAAAAAAAAAAAAAAAAAAAAAATCTAAGTTAAAAAAGAATTTAATTCTATTATGTGTTTCAATTATTCTCTAAATTTTGACTTTTAACCATACTTAAATTTCAATCTTAAAATCCTAAATGAAGTAAAAACCAACATATTAATTACCTACTTTAAAAAGTATGTTAAAGACAAGTTTGATCATTCTGTTTGGAAAGTAACAGAGACAAGTAGTAAGTTAAAACAAATTGTTCTTTTTTTGTTTAAATTTTTGAAAAATTTCATGATCTGAGAACTATAACTATTTTTAATTATTAGATTAAATTTTTTAACGATTTGATTTATTAGGGTTCATATTAAAATTTTATAGTACTCTATACATAATAACTCTTAATCATAGATATCTTATCATTAAAATTTTCTACAATTTTTAATTTAATTTATACTCTTAAAAAGTTTCTTGTTCCGCACAGATTAATATCATTTGGGAATAAAAAAAGAAAGAAAGAAAGAAAGAAAAACTGATATTAGGAAAGCGTTAAATTCGTTGATTTTAACTTTATATAAAAGATCATGTAAGTTTATTGAGAAAACTCTTAAAAGACTTTATTAATAATATCAGAAACTTAATAATAAAAATTATATTGCATCAAAGCAACCGACAGATTAATTAAAAAAAAAAAAAAGCGAAAGCAACCGACAGAAGACGCTATTCAGTGACATCGATGACTGAAAACTAGGTCTTGTGCTTTGGCAAGATCCATATCATGTCACGAATCAAATACGATATGTTAATATTATCAATTTATCATACAATGAATTGATTCTGTTCTATTTTAAGAAAAAATGAAGAGCGGAATCATGGATAAGATTTACACTAAATTTAGGGATGGCATCAGAGATAATGTTTTTCCCATCTCAATCCCCGTTCTTAAAATCATCATTGTCCTCAAAATCATCCTCATCTCTGTCTAAATATAAGCGGGGTCAGGGATATAGATTCCCATTGGAGGGGCTTTCTCCAAACACGCCCATTCCCCATATATAACAAAAAAAAAAAAAAAAAAAAAAATGAAAACAAACAAATAAGCACCAGTACAAAAAGACGATACCACGACGGTTTTTAACCGTATAAAGGCTAAAACAAAATAATTGTATTTAACATAACCTTCTTCACTACTACAGAATGTGGATACCACGACGGTTTTTAACCGTCGTGGTAACATTTCCACGACGATTTTCTAACCGTCGTGGAATCCAGGGTCGTGGAATCTTTTCAGAACCGTCGTGGAATGGGCAAAAATAGGGCCTAAATATGGACATTTAAGAACATACCACGATGGTTTCTACGTAAAAAATCCGTCGTGGTAAGGTAATCTTCCACGACGGTTTCCTTGAGAAACCGTCGTGGTTAGTTGGCCTACCATGACGGTTTGTCAAGGAAACCGTCGTGGTAGGTAACGAAAAAAAAAAATTTTGTGAATTCGTTTCATTTCACCAAAAACATTTAAATCACAAAATCAACACTTTTTTCTGTAAAATTTCCAAATCCGTGCCTTACCCAACCAATTTAATTCAATCTAAAACACAACCACAATGAACAATCACTGAAAATGTAGGGGACGGATTTTGGCCATTTCGGACAGAATATTCCCAACACAACAATCTACAAAATCAACATTTTGGACGGAACATTTTATCAACAACCACAATCAACAAAATCAATATTTTGGACGAAAAATTCTCAAATCCGTGCATTACCCAAGCAATATACATTACAACTTACTGGCTTGTCGAGCGTGGGTACGGGCGGAGTGCGGAATGGGTATGGGCGGAGTGCAACGAGAGAGAAAGGGAAAGCCCCGTGAATTCCTTGGTGGACCCGTCGAGAATGGAGAAGGCCGTCAGAGAATAGAGCCATGAGAAAAATTTGAGAGGTGAGAAAGAGAGAGGAGGCGCGGTGAGATAGAGCAAGTTTTTGGAGATTTTAAGTAGGGAGGAGCGGAGAGAGAGAAATAGAGGGAGGAAATTGGGCGGCTTTAGGTATGGAGTTAAAGTGTGTATTAGAGAGAGAAAAAGTGAAAAAGACTCGGAATGTAATGGGGTATGAAAGAGGGTATTTTTTTGGGTTTTAATAAACGCTCCAAAAAATTGAATTTAATTCAAAATTCCGCCTTAGTACCTACCACGACGGTTATTTGGGAAAACCGTCGTGGTATGTGAACATACCACGACGATTTTCCCCAAAACCGTCGTGGTAGAGTCCAAAAATAAAAAAAAAAAATTTGTGAAAAAAGGAGCTTCCACGACCGTTTTTTAAAAAAATGTCGTAGAAAATGCAGCAAAATACAGAACGGAATAGAGTTTCCGAAAACCGTCGTGGAAGAGCATGCTTCCACGACAGTCCGTCGTAGAAGCTTGCAAAAAAAAAAACAAAATTTTTTTTTAGCTTCCACGACGGTTATTAGAAACCATCGTGGAAGCATGCTCTTCCACGACGGTTATAAAAACCGTTGTGGAAGCTAAACTAAAATTTTTTTTTTTGCTTTTTTTTCCAAGCTTCCACGACGGTTATTAGAGACGGTTTTCGAAAACTCTGTTCCGCTCCATGTTTTGTCACATTTTCCACGACGGTTTTTAAAAAAACGGTCGTGGAAGCTCCGTCGTGGAATCCACATTTTGTAGTAGTGTTTGTAAAGGACATTGAACAGTATAAATCAATGTTTCGTAGTTGCGGTGCTTTTTTACTCCTTTTCCCACCAAAATCTTCCAGTCATTAAGTGCCCTAACAATTTAACAAAGTTTAAAACAATTAAAACAAGAATAACGTAATATCAAATCACAATTCGGAACATAAAAATATACTTACAACTTAATTAGGTCATTAAAATCATCACCCGATTCATTTCCTAGAGGATTAAAATACATGACCGAGTCATCCTACGGATCAATAACTGCCAAGATCCAATGTTGGCCGCTGTTATAATGGCATGAGGAACAACTTTCCTTTCGGTGCGTTTATTACGATCTGTAAAATATTATTGGCTCTCTCTTTAAGGTAGACCTTGCGATCTACATTTTGTTGAACTGGTGAGATAAGGATTGGAGAAATTAACTCAAACCATTGATCAACACCTTGTCTTGCACAACAATCCACTAAATAGCTGCAAAATAATTAGTCAAACTTGTTACGAAAAACAACATAAGATTAACGAGGAAAAATAAGTATTGGTTAAGGATATATCTATTACCTGATGTAAACCATTATGCTATTTACACTAATTTCTTGAATGTTATGAAATGATATACATCTTCAAACCCAATATATATAGGCATGTCATTGCCACTGATGACTATTGTATTGGGCATGCTATTTGGGTTCC
Source organism: Ficus carica (assembly GCA_009761775.1). Classification (NCBI taxonomy): domain Eukaryota; kingdom Viridiplantae; phylum Streptophyta; class Magnoliopsida; order Rosales; family Moraceae; genus Ficus; species Ficus carica. The sequence continues at coordinate 246,276 of VYVB01000464.1, read as the reverse complement.
GTCACGCATGGAACATTGTGCGAAATACGCCAACGGTCTCAAGTCGAAACGAATTTTACTAAAGTTGAACGGATGTAGTTGTTGTTGCATAGTTTGTTGTTGTACCTCCGGTTGTGACTGTAGTTTCTTTTTTCTTGCTCTCTTTTTGATGCGTTTACTTCCCTCGACTTCGGTTGGGAACGTGACTAGGACCTTGACTTGCCTGGCTCAGATTCATTTCAATGACGATTAATCTTTTCAGCCAAGCAACAAACCCACCTACGGCTTCTTAATAATTGTTGCTTCATTTGTCGGAATAGGTAGGAGTGCACGTTTTAGTTTAGGGACTGTAATTGTCACTCGCACATTCTCTTCATCGAAAGGAATCCCATGGACTGTGTCGGTTGGAACATAGTCCATGTATGCGCTGCCAATTATAACAAGCACATCTCTACCATTAATTGTATCATCAAGAAATAGCTGGCATTCCTTACTTGCATTCGGTATGGGTTGCGAATCCAACGCCCCAGGTTCTTTTTCATTTTGGGTGCAACTAGCCTTGAAGCTGTTGTGTTAATCAAGAGTCGATGCATTATTCTCCTCGGTCATAGTCTCTCGGTTAATACCATGCTTCGTACAAAGTTCTTGTATGGTTCTTTCCAATGCAGCAAGTTGTCGTTTGACTGCTGATTCTTCAACATTATCCCTTGAACTTTGCGTAATGTTGAAGTAATACGACTGCCTGACAAACTTAGATTGACCACGGGTCCGACTTGAATGTTCGTCATTGCCTAATGACTTGGTCAATATGTCATTAGTCCCCGTAGATTCGAAACTTCCTTGTGTCTGCTATTCATTGAAACCCCCTGTAAGAATTAGAGAACATGTCATGAACTCGTAAATAAGGTTGTATAAATAAGAATATCTTAGACCATGGATTCTTATTCTTACTATCATATCACTAACAATCCTAATGATGGATTCTTGTACTCTCCACCAAGTTTGACGCGTATGTCCAGCCACATAGTATGTCGTGCTTGCCATTCTCCCATCATCTCAAACTGTAGTTTATTAATTACCGTTAGTAAATATAAAGGTAAAAATAAAAAGTACAACATACTGTGAAAACACTAAACCAAGTAATTCACATACGAGTTTTTGATGACGTTTCTTACATCCATCTCGGCCTCCCGTTGATCCGTATTTGCTTCTCTTTCTTAACTCACATCCTTGTTCTGATAGTTTTTGAATTTCGGGGAACGTCGATATGTAGTGAATCTCTCCCAATCATCCTAACTTATGGAGGGGTAATTTTTCACCACTTTGTGTGGCCGTTCCTACACACTTTCTTCATCAATATGATCCTTAACAAAAGCCTGGTAAAGATCATAATTAAAATATTTGGCGGACCCTGCGCATGACTTTAAAGCTGGTTTTTTAAATGAAAGTTCCACCTTGAAATTGACACTTCTAAAGTCAATTATTCATATAAGAATGTGCTATCGATCAAGCACTCTAATCCAACTCTGTAGTTCATCCCACTCCTTCCCTATTGGTTGCCCTTTAGCGTCAAACGGAACTTCAATCCTTTCACCCTTTTTCCTAACAAGATGGACTCGTCTCATAAGAGTCGCTTTTCATTTACTATTTTCGTTGGTATTGAATCTGGGTGTATTTGTTCGTCGTGGTTTTCCAATACGAGAAGTCATTGACACATCCTCCTTATCTTGTGACGTTTTCAATCAATCTAATATAACTTCGCACCAAAACACGTAAAAAACACAAAAACATACAATAAATCATTCTACAATCATGTCACTCAAACAAGTAAAAATCACACAAAATCATACTTGTGATATTTTAAGTCAATCTTAACAAAATCTTAACATAATTATATAAAAAACAAACAGTTTAATCAAACGGGCATTTTGTCGAACATGTAATATGTAAAAGCATAAATCACAAAATCAACACTTTTTTTTTTTTTTCGAAAAACAATCTAAACAAAATCCTTACCCAAACATTTTAAATCAGTCTAAAACTAATCATCATCCAAACACGTAAATATCATACAAAATCATACTTGTGATATTTTAAATCAATCTAAACAAAATCTTAACATAATTATGTAAAAAACACACAATCTAATTAAACGGGTATTTTGTCAAACATGTAATATGCAAAAGCATAAATCACAAAATTAACACTTTTTCCGGAAAACAATCTAAACCAAATCCTCACCCAAACATTTTAAATCAATCTAAAACTAATTCTCACCCAAAGAGGCATTTTGTCGAACATTTAATATGCAAAAATATATTGAAGTTATCAAAACTTTTTTAAAGTAAAACAATCTCCCAAAATCACAATCACAATCAACAATCACCCAAAATCACATTTACAATCAACCAAATAAACTTCCATAATATGTGCGGTGCAAGAGAGAGTAAGAGAGAGAGAGAGAGAGAAATACTTACCAAGTACATGACCGTGGGTGTGGGCGGCTCGGTAGCGGGGTAAGAGGCAGAGGATGGGTTTCGAGGAAGAGATTGGAATGAGGAGTCGTGGTGAGAGAGAGAGAGGGAGAGGCGCGAGAGAGAATGAATGGTGGAATTGCGGTCAGCGGAGATTGGAGGCGAGAGAGAAAGGGAGAGGCGCGAGAGAAAATGGAGGAGAGGTAGCAAGGGAGAGGACAAGAGAGAATAGAGGGAGGGGCCACGACGGAGGAGATGGGTTTCGAGGGAGAGTTTAGAGACGAGAGTGAAAGAGCCGCGAGAGAGAATGGGGGAGGGAATGAGGTTATATATATATATATATATAATATAGGCTCCAAAAACGTGAAATTTTGAAAAAAAAATTGAAAATTTCACGGTCAACATATCACGACCGTTTTTGGAAAAACAGTCGTGGAATGTCAACATACTACGACCATTTTTTCAAAAAATGGTCGTGGTATGTTGACATTCCATGACTGTTTTTTTCAAAAAACCGTCGTGGTTTTGTCCATTCTTAGATAGAAACCACGACTGTTTTCTAGAAAAAATGGTTGTGGTATGTTTTTAAAAAACTTCTGCCACAGTAAAGAATTTAACTAAAATCCCACAGGCAACCAATCCTGTGTGTTATGCATACAACAGCCCATCATTAATTCATGTTCTTAGTTTCATTCACACAAAGTCATATATAAATGTCTATATATAAGTAATAATATAATATGCATAATTAATAAAAAATTATAAATTATATACAACGTAAAAAAAAAAAAAAAAACTTAATTTTTTTTTTTGGTTTCTCAACACGTGTCCACTCAACATCTAAATGAAGCAAGTGTGAAACATCATCATCGAAATCATCAATCTCCTCCACCAGTGGCAATCCTTTTGTGAAAGATGGAATGTCGGTGCAATCTTCAACATCTTCTTGGCCATCACGGATTATTCTTGGTTTCATAAGCACAATTAAGGATAACTTTAAATTGTCGGCATCTGTTGCATAAAATACTTGTACCACTTGCGATGCCATAATGAAAGGATCATTTTTGTATCCCGATCCCCTAAAGTCAACTACTGTCACACCATCACTATCAATCTTAACATAATTATTATCAGCCCACTTACATATAAAGAGTGCTATCTGCAAGCTGCAATAATCAAGTTCCAATATATTTTCAATGAAACCAAAATAGTTCATGGAACTGTACACCGGATTCTTATCTTTTGCGGATGAAATATGCATAGACTCGGCACGAATGGTTACACCACTATTTTGGACGGGATGCTTCTCATCTCTTTCGCGAGTGTAGAAGGATTAGCCATTGACAAAATACGATGTATATCTTGTGACTATCGATGACGGCCCTTTTGTTAGCTTCATTAACTCCTGCAAAACGTCAGCCTTCATATGCACATGTATTCTTATCCACTCCTGAAATTTTTGGTTGTGCTAATCTTGAAACCACTTCTCACTTCTTCCTTTTCTTGGATTCGTAGCTCTTAATTCCTTCATGGGAACCTCAATGAAAGGTTCCACTTCCTTAGCATTGTGTAAAACATAAAGACAATCTTTTTCCTATTTATCTTGATTTACCGGTGAAGGAGCGCCTACGAAAAGTCCTTTCGACGTAAATAGCACACGCTTTGGCAACCCTATTGGTTCCGCGTTGGACATATACTCCGAGCAAAATTCAATCGATTCCTCCGCTATGTAGTTTTCTATTATACGTCCCTCCGGTTTATTTCGGTTCTTCACATAACCCTTCTAAACCTTCATGTACCTTTCGAAATGATACATCCACCTCAAATGCACCGGTCCACATAGCTTAAATTCCCGAACTAAGTGCACCGTTAGATGGATTATTATATCAAAAAAGGATGGTGGGAAATACTTCTCAAGCATGCATAATGTCATCACCAATTCCGATTATAGCGAATCTAGCATAAGTTGATTAATTATCTTGGAACATATTGAATTGAAAAATGAGCATAACTTAGTAATTGAAAATCTCACATCTTTCGTTAAAACTCTACGTAATGCAAGATGTAATAATTGTTGTATCAAGATATGACAATCATGTATTTTCATTCACAAAGCTTTCTCTTTTCTTTTGTCGATAATGTGTGCTTTACCGGTGGTAAGTAAGTGCCGTTCAATCTTTTCTCAGAGAGCAAATTAGTTCTAATCTTCATCTCTTTAAGATCCAACCGTGCCTTTACACCATCTTTAGTTTTATTCGGAATGTTTAGCAATGTGCCCACTATCGATTCACAGATATTTTTCTCAATATGTATAACATGAGTTAAGCAATGATGAACGTAAAGTGACTTCCAATATGGAAGTTCATAGAAGATTGACTTCTTCTTCCAAGGTCCATCGACTACTAGATCCTTCCATTTTCTCTTTTCCAAAACTACTTTCACATCTTTAACATTCTCAAATACATCTTCGCGAGTCAAAATCCGAGGATCGGATCTTTCTTCGGTATTACCATTAAAAGCCTTCTTTTGTTTGCTGTATCAATGATTTTTTGGCAAGAATCTCTTGTGATCAAGGTAAACGGTTTTATTACTGTTTTTCAACCGGATGGAAGATGTTTCCTTCATACAAATAGAACAACCTATTGAACTCTTCACATGATAACCGGATTGGTTGCCAAGTGCAGGAAAATTATTAATTGACCAAATCAACATTGTGCGAAGATTGAACGTAGTTTGACGCTAAATATCTCTAACTTCTAAACCATTTTCCCACAAGCTTTTTAGGTCATCGATTAATGGTGCAAAGTACACGTCAATGTCATTCCCCGGTTGTTGAGGACCTAAGATCAATAAATTTAGCATCAAGAACTTCCACTTCATGCACAATTCTGAAAGGAGATTGTAGTTGACAAGTATGAATGACCAGGTACTATGCTTACTACTGATATTACTATGTGGGTTCATTCCGTTCGTTGACAAACTGAGACATAAATTTCTTGGTTCTGCACTAAAATCTGGATGATTGTTATCAAAGGTCTTCTATTGTGGTACGTCAACTGAATGCCTAAGCTTGCCATCGTCAACACATTTCTCATGATGCTAAGTCGAATTCTTAGCATGCTCAGCATTACGGAATAAATGATGCAAACGTGGAGTCGATGGAATGTACCATAACACTTTCACCGGCATTCCTTTGCTACCATTCGATGGCATCTTGCCCTTCTTCCATCTTGAATCGTTGCAAACTGGGCATTCATCTAAATCTTCATATTCTTTCTGGTAAAGGACACAATCATTTGGACAATGATGTATCTTTTCATATTCCATTTCAAAGTGTGTAACGTCTTCTTCGCTTCGTACATACTAGGTGGCACTCTGTTATCATCCGGTAGAACATCTTTTAAAAATTCTAAAAGAGTCATGAAACTAGAATTCATCTACCCTCCCGACGCTTTCATGTTCCATAATTTAACTAATACCCCTAATTTTGTATATTTGTACACCCGACATACAAGGGCATCTCGATATCATTTATCATTGCCTCAAATAACTCCGAACGGTGCACAAAGTGTTATTCCAAATTATTTATCATATCGAACATATTACCACCAATGTCTTCCTCAATAATAGGCTTTTTACCTTTACTCGTTGATGTATATTTAATATTTAAAAAATCTTCACCATGTAAATATCAAGTTTGGTAAGAACAAATAATCCCATATCCACGCAAAAGCTCTTTAACATCATCAATGGAATGAGATCTATGATTTTCACATATTTCACATAGACACGGAATCTTATCATCTTGTTTGTGAGCTTTGGCAAATGACAAAAATTCTTCAACGCCATCTTCATATGTTTTAGACAATCTATCAAACCATATATATTTCATATCCATGATTTGCGACTCCTAAATCAAAATATCAACATTTTAGAAGTCAAAGTACTAAATTTTAAAATGCATATCAAATTAATTTAACACCCATTGCACAATGCACTCAAAAATCGCAAAAACAAAACTAAAAATACAAAACCTAAAATCATAATAAAGTCTAAATACTGGGGGAAAAAAATTTTCATGATCACTTAAATTAACACCCATTGCACAATTAACTCAAAGCGATCTCAAAATATACAAAACCTAAAATCATAAGTCTAAATACGGAGAAAAACAATAAAAAGAAGTTAGTAATCACTTACAAGAGAGATTGATGAATGGTATATGGTGGTGGTGACGTCCAACTGTGGTGTAGTGACTATTTTCAGAGCGTTCTGATCTGATTTGGGTTACTGCAGCTGTGGTATTGATGTGGAAAAATGAGGACATGATTCGGTTTTGTCTGAATTTTTCACGGATCTTCGACGATCGTTTTCGGAAACCCAGTTCCATTCCATGTTTTTGGCATACTTTCCACGACCGTTTTTAAAAAACGGTCGTGAAAGCTCCGTCGTGGAATCCGCATTTTGTAGTAGTGAAGATAGAAATGCACCATACATTTAGTTCAAAATCAAAAATTTCATAAACAAACCAAATTTTAAACTTATGCAAATGAAATCTTAACTATAACGTCATAGAAGGTCTCATCAAAACATTACAAACTCTGAAAAATAAATGATTATAAAATACTTAAACTAAAAAAGCTTGAAAATATAAAAGATAAACATAAAATTCTCTTTGGTTGTCTATTTCTCATAGTTTCAATCTATTATTCTACGTTGCACATGCTTTTAAAATTAATTTTTATAGTATATTATGATAGTTTTCCTGATTGGAGATATCGCCACAGCAATATCTCATCCCCCCACCCCAGCTCCAACGGAGATTGCCAATTCCTTTCCCCCTCCCTCGAGATGCTCTTAGTTTACAGAGTTTTTTACAAAAAAAAAAAAAATATATATATATATATATATATATATATGAAAGTTTTGTTTTATATTCTTTTATTAAAAAAAAAAAAAACAAAAACCCTTGTTTTTTTTTTTTTTGGAATCTATATCAAACATTTATGTTTTTTTGCTTTCCTTTTTAGATTTTTTAATTAGAAATTTTTTTTTAAAAAAAATTAGGTTGGGTGACCTTTTTTAATCACATAATCTAATAGATAACCCAACTTTTTTTAATTTAGGAACATTACCGTTTGTCATTTTTCAGATTTAGTCAATCATTAATGATCAATCAATGATTGACTATGAAAATTAGATATTGACTATAAAATTTAGTGATTTACGTTATGGTTAATCAGTGATTTACTTACGGTCAATCACTGATTGATCATTTAGAAAAATTGATTAATCATTTTAGAAAAAATGACACTTTAACTAATTTTTAAAAACTTTGGTCATTTATTAAAAACCTTTTTTAAAAAAAGGCTATTTAGCTATAACCCCCCTCTCTTTTTTTTGGTGATTTTCTTCTTAATTTGGATTGGAGAAAATTTGAGGGGAATAATGGTGCAATCTGGCGTTACAGTTTAAATTCCAATGCATTTTGTGTTGCAGACTTCTCTGCATAAGTTTGGGATTCGTCAATAGAGGATGAAATAAATTAGTTTGAAAATATGCAAATTGTTGGATTTTTTTTTCTTTTTTTCTTTACGTGGAAAATTAGGATGGGTGGTCTATATTAACTACTTAATCTAATAAATTACTAAACTTTCTTTATTTAGTTAAATGTCTAACGTGTATGTTTTTATCGATCAAATTTCAATTTCCCCAAACTCCCCCCTCTCTCTCCTCTTCCTCTTTCTCTCTCTTCTTTCTCTTTGAAATCCGACAACCCAAAGAAGCCAGCGCTGTCTTCTTTCGAAAACTTCTCCAAGCTGCTGTTGCCTCTAAAAGCGGTGTCGCTATCACCAATCTGTTGTAGAACGATGAAACTAGCCGTCGCAAGAAAAACCTCTTGAAAGGTCCATCGGAATCGCTTGTGACATCCTCATGATGATCTGGATTCAACCTGCAAAAAAATTAAAAACCAACAATCCCTTGGATTTAAAACAAATCGTGATGGAAAACGGAGGAAATCGTCATTGGGGAAGAAGCCCAATTCGAGTCTGAGACCATAACTTGTCGTTGATCTCACCGTCGGTTGTAGAGATCCGGTGTCGTGGCCTTCTGTGACTCCTGCTGTAATCGTCTCTGTTCTCGGCTCGGCAAAGAATCGCGGTTGTCTGAATCAGAGTATTCGTTGGACTCCTCAGCAACCTTGAGTCCTCATTGCTGCATTCTCGCCGCCCTCAGCGCTGTCCTTTATGAGGTGGAATCGCGACAATCTTTTCTGTCGCTGTTGAAGGCCAAAGCTCGTGGAGGGAAGAGAGAAAGGGGGTGGGGGGCCGTCGACAATGGGGGAGAGAGAGAAAGCTGCATTTGGGGAGAGAGAGAAAGAAAGGGTAGGATGAAGAAAGGAAAGAAATGAAAAAGAAAAAAAAACATAAAGATAAATGGTAATTGATTAACCAAATATAATTAATCAGTGATGTACTATTTATAAAATTGATTGACAATTTTAAGAAAAAAAAAAAAAGACCTTTTAATAAATTTAACATAGTTAATTATTGATTGACTGAAAAATTATTGAATTTGGTTATGTTCAATCATTGATTGACTTAAAAAATTGATGATATATATTATGGTCACTGATTAACCGTGGTCAATCAGTGATTTACCGATAGTAAATTAGTGATTGACCGTGATCAATCATTGACTTATTGATGGTCAGTGATTAACTAATAGTCAATCAATGATTAACTGATTAACTATAGTTTATCACTGATTGACTGAAAAATTATTGATTTTGGTTATTGATATGATTAATCAGTGTTTGACTACAAAAATTGATAATATATATTATGATCAATTAGTGATTTATCAATAGTCAATCAATGATTAACTAATAGTCAATCACTGATTGATTGAAAAATTGTTGATTTTGGTTATTGACTATGGTTAATCAATAATTGACTATAAAAATTTATGCTATATGTTATGGTTAATCAATAATTTATTGATAGTCAATTAGTGATTTACCGATAGTCAATCAATGATTAACTAATGGTCATTTAGTGATTAATTGTATAATATGGTTAATCGGTTATTGACTATTTACAAAATTAATTGACCATTCTAAGAAAAAATAAAAGTCTTTTAACTAATTTTTAAAAACTTGGACTATTTATTAAAAAACTTAAGGGAAAATACCTGAATGACATAAATGTAGAGACCATTACACCAACGTAATACAAAAAATTAACATTAGACCAATATGACATAAAATTAAATTAAACTTAATTAAAATTTGTATCATGTTGATTAAGAATGGAGAATTTGTGTCATGTTAGTCAATAGTTGAAAATAATCACAAAAAAATAAAAATAAAAAGGCCATTGTAGCTATAAACTCCCCCCCCCCCCCCCCCCCCCAAAAAAAAAAAAAACCATGTTTTGTTTTGTTTTTTTGTTTTTTTTTTTAGTACTAATTGAAAAAAGAAGAAATTTTTTTTAAGTTGTTTATTTCTGTTCAAATTTATATTAAAATTTTCTTTAGATGTTATTTTAAAATCAAAATAGATATAAATCCAAATTAGATTTTCTGACAGAAATAATTACAAAATACCCCAAATTATGTTCAACAAGTCAAATACATGTCAATTTTCATTACAAACCCTAACAAAAGGACTTAAAAAAAAAAAAAAAAAAAAAAAACACACACACACACACACAATAACGAAGGTGTGGATGTTACGATGTAAAGATTGGAAAGTAATATTACAACGAGTATATGGCTCGAGGCCGGCGAAACTTTATAATTATGTCTTTTCATATTTTTTTGAACGAAGAGAAGTAGCAACTAAAACAAAGACATCACACGTAGATTAGCACCCAAAAAGCAAATACGATGTTCTAGTAAATTCTGATGTGGAAAATCTCTTTCGCTATTTATTCAAAAAAAAAAAAATATATATATATATATATTGACACAAAATAATCACATACTTTGTTTTGTACTGCAGAAAACTCGGCTGTGTTTGATCCTTTCCTCACTTAAAAAATAGCCCACTTTTTCGAATTCAATTGTCAGCTCTTCTGGTTGCCATTGGTTTGAAATCCATGCAATCTTTTCAGCTCTTTATTTATTGTCCTTTGTTTAATCTTATTTTTCCCCATACCTAGTCCTTAATAATTAGCTTTCGTTTGGTTTGTAAAGACTATAAATATGGAAGCCAGAAGATCGACGGTCCACAGAAACAACGGGACAGGCTACGGTCTCCAGAAAGGCGAAAGCAGTTCCAAGGGACAGATTTGTGAGGGACACTCCAATCTGCCTAACATAGTGAGAGGCTTTGTTTCCAAATTTAGAGACCGGGATCAGCGTCTAATTATGAGTTCTTATATTCCGCTCAACGTCAAGCGAACTACGACAGAGTGGCCCGGTAAACGGCTGAACAAACGGGCGCTTCTCTGCGGAGTGTCTTACAATTATAAAAGGAAATACAGGCTCAAAGGAACAGTTAATGACGTGAAGGACATGAGAGAATTGTTGATCAATAGGTTTGCCTATCCTGCTCACTGCATTCGTGTCCTCACAGGTATCTGCATACGTGAATTAGGGCTTTGAATTTTTTTTTTAATGTTTTTTTTTTCGTTTATCAAATTTGATTTCTACATTATGAAGAGAGTAATTAGTTCACTTTTGGATTCCCGAAAAAAGTTTGAAAAGTTGAGTTCAAGTAAAGTTTATCCTTGAAGAATACTTGCAACTTGCAAGAACGTTTTATTTTAAAGGATAAGAGAAAAAAGTGAAAAGTATTATCAAGAAGCCAAAAAAGACTGGATTTTCCTATTAGGCATTTGGCATAAGGATAAAGGTTTGAACCAGAATTCAAACTTTTTCGTCTATGGGAATTGCTCGCAAAAAAATAAGTTTCTTTTTGAAATATTTTCCTACTCAAATCTACGATCAATACGTCATATGTAAAGAATACATTTGAAATATTCTCTATCGGAAAGAACAGTAGCGTATTAGTTCCTGGATACATATATATATATATATATATATATATCTGATTTCACCAGATATTTATCATTTTGGTTTTCCAGTTTTTCATAAATCAAATAGCACATGTAAGTGGTTTTGAAAACGATGAGCCCTCTTTTAAGGCCTATTTGAGAGAGCTTTGTAGAAGCTGCTTTTGGCTTCTTAGGTCCAAAAGTAGCTTCTGAAAGTATTTGGATGATCTGTTTGAATAGCTTTCCGTCTCTAGAAGGGCATCCTATTAAAGCTAAAATTGTGACTTCCGATAAAAACTTTTTTGAGTAGACTTTAAAATTTATAACAAAGTTTAAGTTAGAAATTGTAAACTTCATTTTTATATTTTGTCATTTATTAAAAACTTTAAAAATCATTTTGACCTCATAAGCTCTTTTATTCTAAATACTTACTGAGAAACCACAACTTTTGCTTCTCTTTTTTAATTGGCTAAAAGCAAAAGCTTAGTAGAATATAGAAGAATTACTTTGCAAAAGTAAGGCTTTAGATTCTTTAAGTGTAATCGGTGTCAATCAGATCGGAAGAGAGAGCTATCACGCGTCTTTACTTTATTCCCCACCTATGAAAATTTTATTCTTTTTTGCCTTTCAGTATTCTTGGACAATTATAGATATATTCCCTCTTAGTTGGAATTTCTTTTTCCTTTTTTTTTTTTTTAATTAAGGTTCTCTTGGTTAGAAATTTAGCAAACAAAGTACATTGAAAACTTAATTGCAGTTTACTATGATACTCATAAATTCATATCGAAATTGTTAGAGAATAAAGGAATCTACTATTCACTTTATTAATTTTAAAGAAAGCCACTCAGATATTAAATCTGCAACTTAAGATCCTCTACCATCCATTTCCACCCACACCCGCTGAGTTAGTTCCAACGGGACAATAAACTTTTCACACATTACGTATTGACCCTGTACAGGGCACTCATATTTTTTTACACACTCACAAATTAAATCAACTGTTAATACTCATTAAGAGAGATATATATATATATATATATATGTTTTATTTACTGTACCAATATATATATATATATATAGTATTATTATAAACGAAGTAAAAAATATATAGTAATAAAAGCAACCATGCAGAATTTGAGCCGGAGAAGGAATTTCACCCAACGAAGAAGAACATTGAAAATTCTTTGAAGTGGCTCGTGGAAGACAACCAGCCAGGAGACTCCCTAGTGTTCTACTTCTCAGGACATGGTTTACGACAGCCGGATTTCAATAACGATGAGCTTGACGGGTTTGACGAGACTATCTGTCCAGTTGATTTTGTGCAAGAAGGGATGATCTTCGACAATGACATTAATATCGCAATTGTTAGGCCGCTCAAGCAGGGAGTCACGCTTCATGCCATCGTCGATGCTTGTCACAGTGGAACTGTTCTTGATCTGCAGTATGTTTATGACCAAAAAAGGTTAGTATATAATGATTAATTAGGCATGTGAGAAGAGACGGGTTCAGGTAAGAGAATTGAGAGTATTTTCATTTCTCTTTAATAGAACTGAAAGTTAACTGTCCATACCTGTTAAAAACAAAAAAGGAAAATTTAAGCAAATAACAAATTATATAGGCATTTTTGAAGTTTACAGTTGGTTTTTTTTTTTTAAATAAAAAATGATAAATTGTAGCATAAATTTTTTAGTAAATCCTTTGATTTTCTTGAGTTTTCTATGAAATAACAGGTTTACAGTTAGTTTTCTATAACAAATTTATGTGTGTATTAACATGTTAGAGAGAAAAAGAGAGAAGAGAGAGAGAGAAGGAAGGAGGAGGATGGTTTTTTTTTTTTTTTTTTGAAACCACAAATTTAATTATACTATTTATTACTATGTTTAAAGTTTTCTGCTCTAATTTAGTATTACTCTTTTTAAAAATGTTATTTTGCTCTTTTTAAAAAAAAATGTATACATATATGTCGTTAGGTTTTAGTGGTGAGATCATCAAATTTCCAGAAAAGAACAATATTATTCTCGTTATTAGAATTGTTAAAATGCTGATGCGTGATATTTATATATATATATATATATATGTATTTTTCTCCGAAATCTTGATTGTCTGTAGAAAGCAATGGAAAGACAATACCCCTCCTTCAGGAGTAAGGAAGAGCACAAGTGGTGGATTGGCCATTGGTATAAGTGCTTGTGAAGATCATCAACTGGCTGCAGACACTTCTGTAAGGGATCGATTTATATCTCTAACCTATATACATATTTATATATTTATATATATATATTTTTTCAAAAGAGTCAATCATGCCTTCATTACTTATCACATGACAGTCACGTAGTCGTCACGTCATCATCACATGGTGGCACAAAATTACCATGTGGATTTTTTCTTTTGTTTGTGTCTTTTTTGCATATGTACATGCATTACATGAAGAATAAATTATATGTTCACCAAGTAATTTTTTGGTCTCGACTCTTTAGAAATTTGTTTTAATAAATGGAATTACAGGCTTTCAAAGGAAAAGCGATGTCTGGAGCTTTGACATTCCTTTTCATTGAACTAATCAAGCAAAAGAACAACATAACATATGGGCAAATGCTGGAGGAATTTTCTGAAACCTTCGATAATAGTGGTAACATAGTGAAATGCCTTAATTCAAGGACTTTGGCCAGACTGTTTGGCTACAAAATCGCGCAGGTTTCTTCTTATTATTTGCTGTTTTATTCTTATTTTCATTTTCTTTGTTTTTGTCTTTCTTTCTTTCTTTCTTCTTTTTTAAATGGGTTTTCTTTTGGTTATGTACGACCTTTTCTTTTCTTTTTTTTAAATAAAGTTATTGCTTATTAAATTATTATTATTATTTTTTAAAAAAGTTCTTGAATTCACATAGCTTACGTGGCTTGTGATGCTTGAAGATGCTTTATTCCCCATTCAAAACTTTGAAAGAAAATAAGGAAAATGGTCAATCGGTGATACAATCAATCACTGCTTAACTACAATTTTCTTAAATTAAAAAATTCAGCCATTTACCTAAGTAAGTGTTTAAAAATTGTTGATTATTTACCTAATTTTTCGTTCTTAAAATTATACATTATTCTTTTGTCCCTCTAACTAGTTAACTAATTTCTAATTCTTGCTCTATTAATAGGGTTCAAATAATCCTAACTAGATTTGAATTTTGTTCAATCAAACAGCATAATTAAGTTTCTTTTTGCTCCTAATTACTTTTAACAATATTAACTTGAAACCAATTGGTATCATTTTTGGAATATGCAGAGGCCTTTGCTGTCATCTTCTACAAGGTTTGACATTTACTCAAAGAATGTTTCACTCTAATGAAACTTATGGGGTTAAAGCTTCTACCAATAAAACAAGATCAGCGCTAGTTATGGTATTCCGAAATTTTTTTTTTTTTTTTCAATTTTATTGCATGTGAAGATGTTATGAAATAACTTATGCTATCTATTGTACTCGGTCTCAGAACCTACTGCGTGTAAACGGATTGTACTTTTTCCCCCCCCCAACACAAACATACAGAGGAGAACCCTAATAATAAGCCGGGAGTACTGGAAGGAATGATGCAGATATATTTAATATTTCTATTTCTTCTTGTTTTTCTTTTATCCTAATAAATGTTGTCTTTCTATTTTACGTGTGAGGAATTAACAGAAATCAAAATAATATGGTATTAAATTAAGGAGTTTGATATCTAATTCCTCGTAATGTGATTGATATGGTGGCGTGACAATGGTAAATAAAGTTGGACCCTTTCTTTGCTGAAATTGTAATGTAGTTTTGTTCAACTATAATCAAGCGTGATTTATGATGACTATTGAATAGTTATCTTCTAATAGTGATATTGATGTATTTAGAATATCACTCCCAAGTGAATAATGTACTAAAATATAAGTGATTCATGTGTTTTTAAGATTTCAAAGAATGAAAGATCAAATTGGTGTTTTTGAGTCTTCAACAAATTGGTGATCAATGTTTTCCAATCTTTAACATATACAATAATAGAAATAGTTGATTCCACGACGGTTAGAAAACCATAATAAAATTAATAGTTGTGATGTGTCTAACATATTTCATGATAGTTTTTAACCATTTTAAATGTGCACATAAAATATCATATGATCTCTCAGGCGACATTTTCATGGAAAACTGTAATTAAATGAAAGTTTAAAACCTCACACGATCTCGTAAGTGCTATCTTCAAATGTTTTAAAAATTTTAAAATAATCGTTTTCAACCAATATGATTAAGCTAAAACAATTTTTTTCCTATAATTTAACCGATTATAAATATTAACAAATCATCAAATAATTTTTCATACGCATTAATCAATCTTTCCAAAGGGAAAAAAAAACCCCCCACCATCAACAACCACATCCATCGACAAACATAACCCAAATTAAATTCATAAACAAAGTTTCTCTACAAAATATTATTTAACAGAAATTAATCAAATTCAAATTTAAAAGAATCAACAAACTTTCTCAATAAAATATAACGAACACAAAAAGCCATAAATATAACTCAAATCCAAACACAAACAAAAATTTGAAAAAAAAAAAAGAAGATAAAATATATCTAGAAAACAGTTGGATTCGAATGAGGGAGGTCCTGTCAGCTACAACAAATACGATGGCGGAAGGTTATGGTGGTGGTCATGCCGGCAGGCTGACAATCACGAACGATGATGGGTTGGTTGAGAGAGTGAGGAAGAAACAGAATGATTTTTAAATTATTATTATTATTATTATTATTATTTTTTCAGAGATTGTGAGTTAAGAAAAAATTTGGAGCATTGGATGGGTGGGAGTTAGAGAGAGACACAGAAAGAATTTAAGAAAAACTATTTTAGCTAGGAGAGTGGTAAATTAGAGAACGTTCAATATAATAGAATGCAAAGACCCGCCTACGTAGGCCATTTTTTTTTTTTTTAACATAAACTTATACTTTGTTTGACATTTCAATTTAACTCCAACTAAATTGTACTTTTTCATTTACGTTTTTTTCTTTTTCTGAAAAGTCAACAAAAATTATAACTAGTTTTTGAAAAGTTAACTAACTTCAACTTAAAATTTTCATCTCCAACCGGCGAACCAAACACAAGCTTAATCTTTACTTATAATTACTTACACTCGGGTACCAAAAATTACATAATAATTTTTTTTTCTTAAAACTTAATATAAAAACTTAGTTATACATTAGCCATTGTCTTATTAGGGTCCGTTTGGGAGGACATCTAGAGATGATGTTTTGAAAATTGAGTTGGAAATGTGTGTTTGGAGGGGAAACTTTTGAAAAAGTTCTGTGATATAGAAAAAAAATTACAAAATTTTGAAATATATTCGGAAAAAAATACACAAAATGGATATTGTCTTATTCGTCTCATTGATACGAGCATTTTGACATAAAAAACATTTAATTTCGATTTGAAAGGAGAAAGTTATGGACTTTTAAAGTTTGAGTTTTTTGAAAATGAAATAGAGGGGAAAGTTTGATTTAGAGATGGGATTTTGAAATCTATATGGTATTTTACCATTTGAAGAATATCATGCTTCAAATGGGCCCTTAATTTATTTATATACATACTTGTCATATTTAATAAGATAAATAATATCCGAGATCATTATTTAGATTGTTTACTTTTTTGATATATAAAAATTAGACAAACTACTTTTAACAGTATGGAAACTTGAAGATTAAGTTTTGATCACAAATTAAATTTTTACTGATATACTTTATCAGTAGAAAAACGTAGAGGTCAAGTATTAATTTCAGTAAAAATAATTACTTTTTAACTTTTGATAATATGAGACCTTGGATTTAAGCTAGTGGTAGATAAGGGAAAATACTGTTAAGCTCCATAAGCATATCAAAACTATATATGTTCTAGATAATATAAAGGAAAATCTCTATCTTCTTAATTTAAAGAAAATGAGATATTTTAATTCAATGGTTGAGAAGAATTTACAACAAGGATCAATGAAATGAGATTGAACAAAATTTTTGTTATCTTTCCCTTATATGTGCCTCATATAGCTCAAGGATAGGAACGTTCACTACTTTAAAATATGGATTACATAACAAATATTGCACGACGTGTAAGATACTGTAAAAATGTGACATGGACCTAGTTTTATGAAAACGGTCATGGAAATAGTTTCCACGACCATTTTTAATGAATGATGTACTGTATGTGAGTTCCAGACCCGTCACTTGATGTATGCTCTTTCAAAATTTAGAGGTGGAATGACCATCATGGTTGGAAAATGAGGAAATTATAATTATGGATCTTGTGGTAATGAACTATCTAAATGACGAACAGTTCTACCAAATGTTTGACTAAATAACTAAGCTCAATGGGTAAAAAGAGTTCTGATTTGGTCAATCGGTTGACGATGACCCAAATTGTATTGTTGCCACTAGAAATTTTGGGCAACCAACAACGAAGTCCGTGGTTACTTGATTCTACTCCCATTCTGGAATGGAAATTATCTACAATTCTCCTACTAAATGCTTATGCTCAGTTTTAAGCGTTGACGCACACAACAACATCATTCTTTATCGTACGCCTCCAAAAACTCTCCTTCATGTCTTTGTATATCTTTGTTGCTCTAGGACGAACATAATACGATGTTCCGTGAGCCTCTTCATAATCCAGGATTTGTTTCTTCAATTGTTCCTCGTTAAAAATTCATAATCCATCCCTGCAATAGATTATGCCATTGTCGGAGATACTGAAATCGGTCTGTTTTCCACCCGATGCTTATTTTCTGGTTCTTGTTAATGAAGGATAGATTTTCCTGACATTCCTTTATGCCTTGTAAATTGGTTAGTCAGAAGGTAATTTTGAAATTTGGATGGAAAAAATAGAAGGTTGACCCCACCATATTTCCCCATAAGCTGGTGGATTTTGTGTTGAAAAACTTTAACATCAATACAAAAAAGCAAAATTACTAAATTATCCTTCTTGTTCATCAAAATTCCAATTAAAAAAATTAGGCACAAAAGATTCGATGATGATAATTGGGTAAAATGGTAATTGTACTAATAGTAATTTTTCCATCCTTTTAGTTTTATTTACAATACCAAACATGAGAAGGTAAATTCATTTCTTTCCTTCGTATCATATCAAACAACTAAAGAGAAAATTAAAATCTTTTCCATCCTTTTAATTCTCTTTCCTTATAACTAGTATTACTTTCCTTCATACCAAATAGAGTGTTAATTTGAGTTTTAAAAGATAAGATCAAGTGTCATAGAACCCGTGATTTATAAATGTTAAAGGAAAAAAAATCCCTTGCCCAACCATTCTTATCGTTGTCCCCACCCACCCTGTTGTCATTGAACGAAAACACAGTGAAATGGATTTCAAAATCTTTTAACCATAACTCAGGATCTCACATATTTGTTGCATATAACACTAATTAAAAATATTAATTACCTATTGACAGTTCTATATTCTATTGAATCCTTTGGCCTTTCACATAACGAACAATCCTCGTATCATGGTAGAATCTCTAAGGCTTCTCAACCTTCGGTCTTCCAAGTTATTCTCCTCTCTGTAGAGTAGCAGGTGTGTGGGCATCAATTCAAATATTAGCAGTGTCAGTTTTCTCCATCTAATTCGTTATGGCTATGGAATCCTTTTCTCTAAAGGGGAGAGATTAGGAACCCCAGATAGAGGCCAAATAGAATCTGACCTATGAGACACCTTAAAGGATCTCTAAATAGTAGTAGGTCTAACTGTGTGGCAATGGGAGAAGTAAATGACCCCCTTGCCCTTAATGAGATCAGCACCACGCCATTCCCCAGGTAATGGGCGCGTGTAGTTACCCCCCCTTCTCAGGGTGGACTGCCATCATAGTCCAACATGACAGCCATATAATAAATTGTTCGCCTATTTTCAATTTCTAAAACCAACAATTATCTTAAACTAAATCTGGTTGAGCCACTTGTAAGGAGGGTGGGATTGCTAAGTGCCCTAGCGAAGAAAATCCTTTATCTTAAATTGGAACTTATAATGATCTAATTTGCAGCACAAATCCCTTACAAGTCTATCTACACCGTGTGTTCGAGCCAACTAACAGTCCAAAAATTAAGGGGCGTTTGAAACATCAACTACAATTGAAATTTTTTAGAGCTTTTTGTTTTTTTTAAAGTTGAAAATAAGTTAGTGTTTTGAAAAGTGTGTTTAGTTGAAAGATAATATAAAAACAAACTGTGATATTTAAATAGTATAACAACCTTAAAAGTGTTCGGTAAAAAAAAATATTGTAATATGGATTTTATTTCGTTACTCTTGTCGTTATGAGCATTTAGACACAAGAATAATTTAATCTCAATTTAAAATAAGAAAGTTATATAATTTTAAAGTTTGAGTTTTTTGAAAATATAAGAGAAAGAAAAGAGATGTCGATTTGAATTTGAGTCGTGGAAAGTTTGGAAAAAAAGAAAAAGAAAATCAACTTTCCTCAATTAGAGCCAATCGCACCACTCTAATGGAAGACCAAATAGACGATCGATTTTTTAATATAGGCGTAGGACTGCTTTTAGTGTTTGGGAAGCGCCATCGAAGAAACAACATGCTCATACAATACTTTGTCATTAAAAGCCTTCATTAGATGTCAAAATTAACAACAATTTTTCAAATAGTTGTTATTTGTTTTGAAAATATAGAGTTATACGTGACTAAACTTGCGTTCGGTGCACTAGTTTGGAATGAAATTTTTATATTGAAATTGATTGATTTTCCAAAAACTAATTTTAATTTTTATTGACTTTTTAGAAAAAGATAAAAATTGAAAACAAAAAACCCGTAAATGTTTGTGCCACCATTTTTACGGAACAATAGACGATGGTTTCTGAACAACCCTCATAAAAAATGCATCAATATATTATTTTTAGTTGTATGGCACTAAACTTTTTTCAGCAGAAAAAAGAAAGCATATCACACCTTCATTTCAGAATTTTGCCAATGCAAATGTGCTAGTCTGAATTTATTTCTTACTGAATAGATCAGAAGAAGCATGTACAATATAAAATATAGAACCGTATCTTCATCATCAAAAGAGTTTGCTCAAAGTCAAAAAAGAAAAGAAAAAAAAAAAACACATAAAAAGGGAATCTGGTGCTCTTCCTTTACTCCCAGCTCATCAACGTATAGAATATATATATGGCCAAAATCTATAAGAAATTCCACTCGATCGCTGAATAACAAGATTACAAGCTTACAACTCATCAACATTGCACCCAGCATCCATACTATATGGTATAATTAATTTGGTATTGTTTTATTGTTTTGAAAATGATTTTATTTTTCATACGGAAATAAAAATGAGAATACCCTAAAAATAATGCGAAGATTGTTTTTAAAATTGTGTGAGGTTATATTTTTAGATATTGATTTGGTTGTAAAAAAAATGTGAATTGTGTTTGAGTATATTTCTTAAAATATGTGTTAATTATATATATAGCTTTATAATAAAAACAAATATGAGAAAACAACTTTTAACTATTTTTCATTTTTTCACAAAAACCATTATAACCATTTTTTTTTTCGTTGTCGTTTTCAAAGCATTTGCTAAACAAACTCTATTTAGGAAAAGACGTGCAAAAATAGTTTTAAAAAAAAAACATTTGGAAATATGATAATAATTTATTTTTAAGATTAGAGGGGGAAAAAAAAAACACTCTATTACTGACAGTCCAAAAAAATTGGAATGTGATGAAAATGTGACTTAGCAAAAAATTAACTACCTGTAGCAAGATCTCGACTTTATGAATTTTTTTTTCCTAGAACTGTACCGAAGATATTTTCTATATCCTTGATTCCCTCAATACATTAAGCTTAAGAACCCTCTTCTCTGGGAAACCCTCTAACTATTTTTCCGTTCTGTCTAGCTAACAACGATGGCGGGTAGAAGAGAAAGGTGCAGTCGATGTGGAATTGAACTTGTAGTACCAACCGACACGCAGATTGTTCGGTGTGCCGTATGTCAAGCGATCACCCAAGTTAAACACGTCAACAACTTCAACAACCCGTTGATTCACGCCCAGGAGACGATCCACCAAGCGGCGTCGAGGATTAGAAGTGCCATAGGTTTGGTCATGGCCACGAATTCCCCTTTCGGAAGCTCGTCACAGGCTGGAGGCTATGGTTATAATTATGTGCAGCCGACTAACGGGTATCCTTGTCCAGGACCGGCGACGGGTTTGACACCGCCGCCTGTGAACGGAAGGAGGCGGGCGGTGCTTTGTGGAGTGAGCTATCTTGGGCAGAGTTACAGTATTAAAGGAAGTGTTAACGACGTCAACTGCATGAGATATTTTCTGGTTGAGAAGATGGGCTTTCCTATTGAATGCATGCTCATCCTAACAGGTATATATACACACACACATATATCTCTCTCTCTATATATATATATATTGACTATCATATCATTCTCTGAAAAACAATTAAGGTTCTTGTGATCTGCTTACAATATTTTGTGCATGTTTAAAAAAAAAAAAAGAAAGTATAGTCTGGATGAAGGAATGTCAATAAATATTAATCACACTGATTTCTTAGCAAATAATTGATGAAATTATCAAGTAATCAAACTTTATGATTCTAGATGTAAAACACTTTATTAGGTCCTCGAGCTTATAGGCATCCATTTTGATTGATTTGAAAACGAATACATAGCTAAAAAGAAAAAAGTGCATATTAGGCTATTTGAATAATATTTAGCTTTTATTTGCAGCAACCATTGTCCAACGTAACTTTGGTTTTTGAACAAATTAGTTCGGCGACTGCGTTCGCCAACTTCTTACAAATATATAGATGGTGAGAGACTACAAATAACTTTAGAAAGAATACTTTTAATTAAGTATTGTAAAGAAGCAGAAAAATACTTTTTTTTTTTAAAGGAAAAACGTACTTTTTTTTATAACGAGAAAAATACTTACTTGATTAAGTGTTGAAAATATAGAAAAATATCAATTGCAATTTTTTTTTTTTTTTGAACCATTTGATTTACATCGAGATCCAGTAAATTTACTAGAGGCAATTTTTGTAAACCCGCAAAGCAAATAGGTGATTTCTAGCATAAAAAGAACCATAAAAAGAGATGAGCCTAAATTTTTGGGCACAAAAGCTCAGTTGACTTCCGCTGGAACATTGGAGAAACCAAGACGAGATTTCCAATAAATTATAGGGTAGTAGTTCAGAATTTAATCCAGTTCAAGGTCCCAACTATAAAAATTTTTATTTCTTTGTTTTGGCTAAATTCGACGCGTATCCTTTTTGTCTTTAAAATTATTTAGCTATTGTACTTTGTGGAAGGTTAAAAAATTTAAGGCCTTCTTTCTTAGACAAATATTCAAACCTTAAAAAGAAGAAGAAAAAAAGAATAAATTAATATATATTTTTTATTTTGAAATCATAATAAATAGCATTTTTGTGAAATTTAATCAAGTAAATAACAAGAATTCAAAATATTTGAAGTAAATAGCAAATTTACTTCTAGTAAATGAATTATATAGACGATAAATTTACTATTTACTGATATTTATTCCAAATATTTAAAACCTGCCTTTTACTTCGATTATATACTAAAAACTACTGTTTACTTATTTCTCCCCTTAGGTATAAAGGGTTCACCCAAATTGATTACTATACTGTGTTAATTACAAAAGAACCGATCATACTATATTTCAAGTCATTATTATGCAGAGTATGAGACAGACCCTCTAAGGATCCCAACAAAAAGAAATATACAGATGGCCTTGAGGTGGCTGGTACAGGGCTGCCAGCCAGGGGATTCCTTAGTGTTTTACTTTTCCGGCCATGGCTCAAGACAGCAAGACAACGACAATGACGAGATTGACGGTTTCGATGAAACTCTGTGCCCCCTCGACTACGAGACTGCAGGGAAGATTGTGGACGACGAAATTAATGCCACAATTGTTAGGCCACTTCCTCATGCCGCAACTCTTCATGCTATAATCGATGCCTGCCATAGTGGAACCATCCTTGACCTTCCCTTTGTTTGCAGGATGAACAGGTATAATATACATTAGAATTGCTTGTTATCAGCTTGATTTTGTGTATGAGTGTGTTATAATTCATGTCATTATATTTGCATTTGTTTGAGAAGGGAAGGACGCTATATGTGGGAAGATCAACAGCGTTCATCGGCTTATAAAGGAACAAGTGGAGGTTTCGCTGTATCTATAAGCGCTTGTGATGATCACCAAACCTCTGCAGACACTAATGTAACTAGGTTTTCTCATTCTCCTTCCAAGTTGAAACTTTCTACAGCACAATGTAGATAACCATTTAGAAGTCACTTTCGGTTTTAGACTAAAATTTAGACGATTTTCAAATCTTTGTTTGGTACGAATCATGTGCTAGTAAATTTTACGAATACTCTCATATGTGCCCTGTAAACTTTTTAAAAAGTCTTACTTTGCCCTTCTTGAATTTCAAATTAGCCCCACTTAACCTTCTCTGTTAGAATTTCAGTTACAAACAGGTGGAAAAAAAAGAGAGATTTTATTAAGTGCAGTTATGTGGTCTTTTTTCATCTCTTTTTTATTTTTATTTTTACATGAATTGTAACATAAGATACTTCATGAGACTGATTTTGCTCTTTTCACATCTGTTTTTAACCAAAATTCTAGTAAAAATGATTAAGTGTAACAAACTCAAAGTTCAGAAGGTAAAAGTTTAAGCTTTATAAATTCTGAAAGTAAAACGAGAATGACCTTAAAGTAGGACGAGGTTCACAAATATGAATGATCCTAAATTTTATTAATATATGAATCTGCGAAGTTAATGTATGTGATAAGGGTGGTGCAGGCTTTATCAGGACAAGCATTAACAGGAGCAATGACATACAGTTTCATACAAGCAGCACAGAATGAGCCAGGACTGACTTATGGGCGTTTGTTGAGTGCAATGCGAACCACAATTCGTGAAGCCAAAACTGGTATACGCCTCAAAGGTCCGATTGCTTCTCTCGTTAATAAAATCCTTCGAACAGAATTGTCGCAGGTATATATACATGTATGTAGGTATGTGTGTGTATATATATATATATATATTAACATGCTTCCAGGCACGTACTTTTTTTTACTTATACCACATTCACATTTTTCATTGATTTTAATGTTCGATCTTTGAATAATTTTTGATTTTTTTCATTTGTTGATTAAACGATGAGAAGGGGCCACTAGCAATAGAATTCATCATTTTTCAGTTCCTTCCTAGTAGGTTTGCTATATATATAAATGACTCAAATCTGATAGTTGGATTGGTACAGTAGTTGTAATATTCTATTTAAAATCTTATATTTTCTAAGTTGATGTACATGTAATTGTTCATTTAGACTCTTGTAATATGGTACAACTATTAGTGTAAAAGACAAGTATAACTACGAAATGTTACGTTGAGCCTAAAAAAATGTTACATTGGAATTAATCAACTGGTTTTTATATTAACATTAAAAAAAAAGTTTTAAGTGCCGTTTTATAGAGTTATCATTATATGTCTCATATGTGGTACTTTTATAAACCTGCACTTGTGTAACATTTTTTAAATGTTAATTTAACAACTAATTGATTTAATGTAATGTTTTTCAATGATACACGTCCTTTACACTATTAATTCTAAATAGTATTATATTACAGATAATTTTACATAATATATCATCCTGTTGTTTCAAAATTCTAAAAAAAAAAAATTATAATTGATAGACTTGTCCAGTAGCCAGATAGGAGACAATTCTACTTTCTACTTGAATAAATCGAAACTGTGCCTTAAACTTGAAAGATGATGGTAGCTAGCTAGTATTGCTAATCGTTTATTTCTTTTACTTGGGGTGATATTTGCAGGAGCCTCAGTTGTCCTCGTCCGAGAAATTTGACATTTATTCAAAGCGATTTTTGTTGTAGTAATCAACTGTCTCAATCTATATTTGAGGGTTACTCAACTGTAAGCAGCAATATGCGTGTAGATAAAACTATGCAAATTACCTCCAACTAATTACATGTAATACATTATGTATTGAAAATACATATAAAACCCTAGCTGCTTGATTTATTTACTTTATTAGGACCTGCATGGGGCTTATCTAGCATCTCGTTTGTCGATGTCAAAAATCTTCAACTCAACACCCGATGTGATTGTCTGACGTGGTCGGCCTTGCACAGTCACTCTATGCCTAGTTACCTGCAAAAGGGAAGCAGCTCAAAAGAATGGGGACACTGGTAAGGTGTCTGCCACGGCCACTCCGATGCTTAAGTAGTAATGACACTGGTGAGCAAGCAGAGAGGTAGAGCTTTGGTCAGGAAAAATTATCCATACCCGAATAGGTGGGCTGACCCTCTATTTATAGGCGTTCTCCGCGGGCTCGGGTGTTCTGGTGACCCTGTCGGGTTGGACTCCGAGTGTCCGTTATGGGTAGACATGCCTCAGTTGCACTGGCACCGTACATCCAATAGGCTGGCGCCACGTGTCCCTATGGTTTAGCGACGGGGGACAAAAAGGCATGCTAGTGTTGGCAGAGATGATGAGTACTGTGTCAGTCTAGCCAAGTGACGGGAACCGGCGACAGGACAGGCGCAGTAACAGGCGGTGTCAGGCGATGAATGTAGAGTGTCATGTCGGGGTACTATTTTCAGCCTGTATGGGGTAGCATGACGCGGGCAATAAGGGACCCACAAAGCAAATGGTGCTCAGCAGTTGTTGGGAAAATACCGTCTGGTCCAATAACACGAGGTCCGACCATGCTCCATCCAGGGTAGGCAGTAAAGACGTTAGTCGTTCAATCAGGTTCCCGGGGAAGTGTATGAGCCTGGTCGTTCATACTCTGGTCAAATCACAGATACTTCTTTACCCCTTGAAAACAATCCTCGTGTTCTTGTGCAGTCCGATAACTGTGAAAAATGAGATTTCGTCGTCGGATGAATTACACCATTAACAGGAGCCCCTCGAGCATTGCCGTGCTGATTAGGTCGGGGGTGCTTACAAATGCGTCTTGACCCAGTTGGGTGATCACGCATTGTCTCGAGGTTCCGGTCGAATCTTGTCAGGGTAGTTCTCACCAGCCTAGATTGGCGTGGTTTGGTCTGGTCCGGTTGTGGGAATGCTTCACAAAAAATCCCTGACACATGTCAGCTATTGTCATGTGTCGCACCGCGGTTAGCGGGAAGCCAGATCAACACTTCAGAAATTGAAACTGCATTTCCCGCCTAAACCCAACCCTATAAATAAAAGGTAGGGGCTTCGATTTTTTCACCACTTACGAAACGTTGACGAGAGTTGTTGAGAGTTACCGATAACGTCCAAGAAGTTTTGATCGCATTTCACGTTCGACGAGTTCGAGAAGATCTGAGAAGGTAAACCTTTTCCTTTTTTCAGAACTTCTAATATGAGCGAACAACACACGAACTCCGAGAATGACAATCTCTCCGGGGAGGTTGATATCACGGGCATTTTGAGTATAAACTCCTCGGACACCACCGACAGGACATCGGATGACCTTTCAGACGTGTCCGACATAACTACCCCGAGTAGATTAGTAGTACCAACCAGTCAGCACGGGAAGGTGCTGGTTAGCGAAGGAAAATTTTATAGGTGGGGCCGGCCACCCGACTGGACCCGTCTTTTCTGGACAAGCTGAATGGTGCAGCTTCGACGCAACTGTCTCCGGTTGTCGATTTGACAGCAGGTAAGGACATTGCGTCTGCGAGAACAGCCGGACAGACGAGCACGTCTGGTCAAGAATAGACCTCCGAAGAGGGGTCCAAGAGCTCAAAAAGCACAACACCTCTTGGGGAGCCTTTTCAATCCCGCCAACATGGTCGCAGCCGACCAGTGCGGGTCAACAGCATAGTCGCCTACCAAATAGCGGACATGGAGATGGTGGACCGGGTAGAGGACCGTCCAGAGTTCTCGGTGGATTTTTTCACCTCAGCGGTCACCCCTCAATATCTGGAATCACTATGGGAAGAATTCCAGATCCTAAACAACATAGAGATGGTTGTCCCAGGTCCAAATGATCTGTTTTCTCGACCACCCCCCAGCTATGTTACTTTATCAGCGGAGTTCGTCTTAGCAGGACTCTATTTTCCATTCCTTCCATTTCTTAGGCGGGCGCTCTAGAGACTGAACATCGTTCTCATGCAGCTCAACGTGAATGTTTGTCAGTCCTGATAAGCTGCTTTGTCCTCTAGGCAAAGTATTATTATAGGGAGCTGCCATTCAGGGTCTTCCAGAATTTGTATCGGATGAAGACAGCTCCGTCGTCGACCGAGTTGTACTACTTCCAAGGTTACTAAGGAACCTTCATTGCCGACTGCCCTAATTCTGACAAGAATTACAAGCACCTGTGGTTCTTTGTAGGGGGTCGGTGGCTGTCTAGTTAGTTGGATTATGCCCAGGTACCGTCTAGGGAACGTGTACTCATTACTGCAGAAGGGGATACGTGTGGACCTAGGAGCCGCACACGGAGACGATCAACCTAGAAGGCGGACCCTAAACGGAACTAAAACCAGCTATTGTCAAACGAGAGTTTGGAAAAGTACAATTGGTTTGATTCGTCATCCACATCCAGTTACCCCCATGACTGTCCAAGACAAGGGAAGCCCGAGGAAGTGACGGTCGCGGCACGCATGCCCGACCCGATCGTGCACTATTGTGCTCGGACAGTGGTTGCTGCTGATATAGCACCACGTCAGTTGTTCGATCTGAGGTTCCGCGGGGAATGCCGGTAGCCTCAACCTCTGGTCTGCAGTCCAGTAGTTCCTCCCCTATGGCTTGGGGTCCAAGGATTGCCAACAAGGGCGTGAAAGGGGTGATCAGGTAGCTCTATCCTTCGCGGAGTCTTCGGATCGAAGGTCGTACTGTTTCATTGCTTTACTTAAGGGTTGCCTTAGTCAAGTACTAACCTGTATCTGTTTGTTTGTAGAACTGAGCATGGCTAAGCGGGGATAATGGGGGATGAAGCGACCAGATGACCAAGAGCGGGTTGCTCGGTTGCAGCAAAAGTTTGCCAAGGTAAGCGATGGCAGTAGGAGCCGTCATGGGGGATCGAACCCTGTCCTGGAACACTGGGTTCCTTCCGACCCCCCCGTAGCCAGGGTAGCTTGCCCGTGAGAAGAGCAGCCGTCGCCCGCTGAACCAACTGCCTGAGTCAGGCGGGAAGACTCGAGGTCCCGAGAACCTTCAGTGTCGGTCACCAAAGCTGAGCCGGTCAGGAGAAAGTCTTCGACGCAGAAGGCGGTTGTGATGAAGTTTGATGACCGCCTATCCTCGGAGGTCACGGAGTCCTCCCAGCGCTCAAACCACATTTAGGCCAGCGAGGACATGATCAATAAGATGGTCGAGGCGCACCTTTTGTTTTTTTACCAACTCTTAACTTCTAGTTTGTTCTGGTGATCTGCCTCGTTTTCTCCGATAACACCGCGGCCCGAAGCCACTCCAACCACATGGAGGAAAACGTGACCTCGTTGGTCGCAGAGGTCAAGAAATGGCGCGACATCGAGAAGATGGCCTCGGAGAAGGCGAAGAAGGCTGACGAACTGTCGACCAAGGCTGAAGAGGCCAAGAAGAAGGCCGAGGAACAGGCGACCAGGGCAGAGGAGGCCAGGAAGAAGGACGAGGGTGAACTATCCTCTGCCTAGGCTGAACACTCCTGGTACCTCGCCGAGGTGCTCCCTATGGCCCTTGACTAAGCAAAAGAGCAAGCGGTCGCCGACTACTAGGCCTCCGAGCAGTTTGAAACACGACTCCTCGTCGAATACAAATAGGGGATGAGGGATATGAAGGCAAGTTTCACCCTTGCTAACCCCATGTTGACTGGGTTAGATTGATCCTTTATGCCCGAGATCTCAGGGGAGACGATCGGTGAGGGTGACGGAGCGATAGCCAGAGGTGGCAAGGATAGTGAGGTGGTTGGGGGTTCTTAGGTTGCCGAGGACGTGATCATGATCGAGGAATCAGAGCCTCACGTCGATGTTGGAGGTTCAGAGCCAGCTGGTTCGAGGGCCGAATGAGTGCACCCTTTTTTGTTTCAACCTTTCTGCCTCTTTTTTTTGTACATTTCATTTTTGGGCTCGGGGGTGCCCGGATTGTACCCCCCTCCTACTAAAATTAATGAAAATTTTCTTTTTATCAATGAGATTCTCCCTTCTTTCCCTTTTTTTTTTTTTTTGTCAAGATTTTGTCATTATGGTCTGCATGAGCAAACTACACCGATGATCCTGCTTGGGTGCCTACTGTGGTCGGCTTGGGTTTATTCTTTGAAATAACTTCCAAGTCCAACTCTGGTCGGTATATAATGCAGGAGCCATTATTTTCTTCTCCGTGGTCAGAGAACCGTAAGAGTTTGGGATCTGCCATAGCAGACTGCATCGGTGGTCCTGCTCGAGAGCCTCTTATGGTCGGCTTGGGTTTATTCTTTGAAATAAATCCCAAGTCCATTGGTCGATATCCTAATGCAGGAGCCCCTATTTTCCCCTCCACGACACAGGGACCTTTTGAGTTACAGAAATGGACAAATGGACTGAATTGATCTGAAAAATCTTTATTTCATTAAATCGATTTGTACATGATTTTTCAACAATAGAGGGACTACTGGTAGAAACACTTGAAGTGGTCGGCATTCCACGGGTGCCCGAGAACTGTCCCGTCCAGGTCAGCGAGTCGATACGCGCCTGGCCGGGCAACTTCTGTGATCTTGAACAGTCCATAACATTTGGGGCCGAACCAGCCTAACCCAGGCTCTTGGACCAATACCTTTTTTAGCACTAGGTCACATTCCTTAAAAATC
This sequence comes from Ficus carica, assembly GCA_009761775.1. NCBI lineage: Eukaryota > Viridiplantae > Streptophyta > Magnoliopsida > Rosales > Moraceae > Ficus > Ficus carica. The sequence continues at coordinate 215,994 of VYVB01000464.1, read as the reverse complement.
TTTGGCCAAAATTTCTTGTTATAGTAATTGGCAACCACCCGGTTGTGCGTGATAGTCCAGATACGTGCTCGTTTTTTCTTCTCCTCGACCAGGTCTAGTTCAGTCATCAGCCGCTCAGCGTTGTTCTCTTTGTCGTAGTTCTCAACGCGGTTACTTGGTAAGCCCACTTCGGCCAGCATGACAGCCTCTATGTCGAAGGCCATCGCAAACAGGGTTTCTCTGGTCGCAATGCCTTTAGTGGTTCGGTATGCCCATACAACCTTGGGTAATTCGTCGATCCAAGCACTCTTATGTTTTTCCAGATTTTTCTTCAGGTTTTCCTTAATAGTCTTGTTGGCAGCTTCTACTTGTCCGTTGCTCTGGGGGTGCCTGGGGGAAGAGAAAACTTTCTTTATTCTGAATTATTCGTAAAGGGCGATAAATTTCGGGTTATAAAATTACTTCCCGTTATCTGTAATTATGATGTGTGGGAGCCCAAACCTGCAGATGATGTTTTTTCCACAGGAAGCTGGTACACTTTGCCTCCGTCTGCTGGGTCAGAGGTTCTACTTCTATATACTTGGTGAGATAATCTATGGCTAAGAGGCAGTATCGGAGCTGGGACCTGGCCATCGGTAGTGGTCCGATCAGGTCAAGGGCCCACTTGGCAAATGACCATGCACTTATCACTGAGGTGAGCTTCTCCGGGTGGGACTTGATCATTCTGGAGAACTGTTAGCACTTAATACACATTTTGGTGAACTCCATAGTGTCCTTGTCCATGGTCGGCCAATAATACCCTTGACGAAGGCATTTAAAAGAAAATGGTCTTTCCCCCGAATTGGTTCATGCATACCCCGTTATGTATCTGTTTCATCAAATAGTCAGCTTCAGTTGGCCCTACGCACTGCTGATACGGGGCAGATTGCCCTCTCCGGTACAACTTCTTATTGATCATTAAAAACCATACCGAAGTGTTCCGAACCTAGCGAGCTTCTTTCTGGTCCTCCGATAATCGGGATATGGTGAGGTAGTCGACGATAGGATACATCCAAGTTCTGGCCTTATCGGAGTAGAGTATCTTTTCGTCACGTTTGATGCTGGGTTGGTATAGTCGTTCCATCGGAAAAAAGATGAAACCATCCGCATCAATCCCGGAGGCTAGCCTTGCAAATGCGTCTGCTTCATTGTTCTCAGACCGAGGTATCCAGGTTAGTACGTGGCTTTTGAATTGGTCTAGTAGGGTTTTATATTTTCCCAAGTACTTGGTCATTCGTTCTTCTTTTTGCTTGGAACTCCCCGGTTACCTGATAGACGATCAGTATCGAGTCGTTAAGGACTTTGATGGCTTTTACTCCGAGTTCTCGCGCTAGGTTTAGACCGACTATCAGTGTTTCATAATCCGCTTCGTTGTTGGACGCTTTAAAGTCAAAGCGAAGGGCTTGGCTGCTCTTATAGTGATTGGGACTTATTAGTACCAATCTAGTACCAGTCCTGCCCCGGAACCCCCTGAGCTTGAGGAAACGTCCACGAATAGCTTCCATCACTGGAGGTCGTGGTCGGGGACACTAGGGCCTTCCCCTGAGGGCGTGTCAGTGGTCTTTCCCACATCCCTCAATGCTGGTTCTGGATGTCCCGTGAACTCGGTCATGAAATCAGCCAGTGCCTGAGCTTTGATCACTGTTTGGGGAACGTACTCAATGTGGAACTCCCCAAGCTTTATTACTCACTTCGCGATTCACCCTGATAGCTTGGGGTTCTGTAAAACCTGATGGAGTGGGTAGTTGGTCGGGATACGGGTGGAGTGTCCTTAGAAGCAGGGCCTCAGTTTACAGGCAGATGTGACCAATGCCAAGGCGAGTTTTTCCAGAGAGGTATATCTTCGTTCGGCCCTTGGAACACCTTGTTGCTTTAGTACACCGACGTCTGCACCTTGTTATCTTCTCGGACCAAGACTGAGCTGATTGCCTTCTTGGACACCACCAGGTGTATGTACAGTACTTCCTCGTTCAGTGGCTTCGACAGTAGGGGGGCTCGCTAGGTACATTTTTAGATCCTAAAAGGCCTCTTCGCACTTGTTGTCCCAGTTGATATTGTCCTTGCCCTTGAGCGCTTGAAAGAACGAGAGGTATTTTTCAATAGACCTAGACATGAATCGGGAGAGGGCTGCTACCATTCTGGTCAGTCTCTGGACTTCCTTGACAGTGCGTGGAGGTTGTAGGTCCATTATAGCTTGTGCCTTGGGTGGGTTAACCTCGATGTCCCGTTGGTTCACCATGAACCCAAGGAACTTCCCGTACTTTACCTCGGTGGTTCATCCGATATCGTCGTAGGACGCCGAAACAATCCCTGAGGTCCCCGATATGGTCATTCGCCCGTTTACTCTTTATTAATATGTCGTCCACTTACACTTCCATGGTCTTCTGATGAGTGGGGTAAACATTTTTTTCACCAGTCTTTGGTATGTAGGTCCGGCATTTTTCAGGCCGAATGGCATAACCTAGTAGCAGTAGAACCCTTAGTTAGTGGTGAATGCGGTTTTGGCTTAGTCGGCTCTACTCATAGGGATCCAGTTGTACCCTGAGTAAGCATCCATGAAGCTAAGTAACTCGTGCCCAGTCATTGCGTCAACTAGTTGGTCTATTCATGGAAGAGGGAAGTAGTCTTTTGGGCAAGTTTTGTTTAGGTCAGTGTAATCTATACAGACCCGTCACTTGCCGTTGGTTTTCTTAACAAGGATCACATTCACTAGCCACTTTGGATAGCTCACTTCTCGGATAAAATCGGCAACGAGCAGCTTCTTCACCTCCTGGGTTGAAGGCCCTCCTCTTTTGGACTACCGATTTATGCTCTGGGTTCACGCACAGTTGGTGGCATATCACGGTCGGGTCGATCCCGGGCATTTCCTCATACGACTAAGCGAAGACATCCCTATGTTCCGGGAGGAACTACTCCAGCTTCTCGCGTATATCTGGTCGAAGCTTTGATCCGAACAGTACAGTCTTGTCCGAGTACTCAGGGTCAAGTTGGTAGGGAATTAGGTCCTTGACAGGATATGCTCAAATTTCTTCTTCGGGCATCCGAGGATCTAGATCACTAAATGGTTTGATCTCACCGTCAGGGGTGTCAACCTCGTTTATTTTGAAGATTGTGGTCACGACGGCTGGTTAGGCGCTCATCGACACACCTTGTTCATGGCTTCCATGTCACATATCCTGGCCCTTTTTTTGGTTCCCTCTGAAGATTCCGACCCCGTTAGGAATGGGAAATTTCATAGCCAGGTGGTAAGTTGAAACCACCGCCTTAAGTGCAATTAGGGTCGGCCTCCCTAAAATAATATTATAAACCGATGATCGGTTCACGACAAGGAATTCCATCATCCAGGTTGCCTTCCCTGGACCATCTCCGACAGTAATTGGGAGGCGAATCGTACCGGCTGCTCGGACACATTCATCGGTGAACAAATATAATGGGGTTTGGGCAGGCGTTAGTACATCTCCGTCAATCTTTAACATGGTGAATGCGTCCATGAATAAAAAATCAGCAGAGCTTCCGTTGTCAATTAGGACACATCGGACGACGTTGCCTGCTATTTGGATATCCCCGGCCAACGCGGCGTTGTTTGGGTGGAGAAGCTTATCAGCCCCGTTGTCAGTGAATGTGATCGGGATGCTGTCTTGGCAATAGACCTTTGTAATGTGTTCGGCCATGTTGATGTATTCTCCACGGGCTATCTACCTTGCCTCGCAGACATAACTTCTTTGGCTACTAGTAGTGTCACCCATGGTTGTTCCTCCAAAGATGGTGTGGATAATGTGCTCGGAAACACCCGGGGTTGATCCGATCACATGGTCTTGGGGTAGGGTGTGGTCGCGCTTGGCCAACTTCCTTGAGAAAATTGCAATACCTGTTCAGGTTTCCCATGATGCGGTCCATCCTGATCAGTGACGGGTCCTGCAATAGCCCTCTACTAGAAATCTAGTTCAGGACATACTCGGTGGTGGCGACAAGGGGGTATATTGGCGAAACCTCCCCGCCAGCGTTTTGGGTCCCGGATTGGCTTCAGTCTTGTTGACAGCCTTCCCTTTTTATGATCTGACCTGGTTTGCTCCATCCTTATTCAGCTTTTTTCCAACTGGCCGTGAGGATTCCCAGGCATTAGGCCCCAACCTATGATGTATTCCTCAGCTTCGGCATGTTTCCTGGCAAATACCCTACAAGTGTGCGAAGGTTAGTGGGACATCGTAGGTGATTGCCCAAATCAGCCTCCTGTCTTTGAGGCCTTCTCAGAAAGCCTGTATTAGGGTGTCGTCGGAGCAACTCTTCACCTCCACGATGACTTTGTCAAAGCGGTCAAGGTATCCTTTCAATGGTTCACTCTCGCCTTGTTTAATTTTGAACAAGTACGATGTCTCCATTTTTTGAGTCTTTACGCCAAGGAACACTGTTGAGAAGGCATCGGCTAGTTACTTGAAAAAATCCATCGTTCCAAGCATTAGCCTCCGATACCATTGTCGGGCGGCATCGGTCAGGGTCAAGTAGAAGGTCTTGCAGAGGGTGGCTTCATTCGCTTTCTGGATGAGCATGTGTGCTTGGTAGTTCTCTAGGTGTTCGTCGGTGTCCATAAAGTCGTCATAAGATGGTAAGGATGGCATCTTGAATCTACTCGGGTAAGGCGTAGCCATGATCGCTGAAATGAATAGGGGGTCGACCGCTCCAACCTGCTCCAACCGTACCGTTGGCTCAGTAATAAGTCGAGCTATAGCTGGAGGTGGTCCAAACTGAGAGGTCACGTCTCGGATTGCGGCTGGTCCCAGGCGGTCGAACACGGAGGTTATGCTCCCGTGGACGTTCATTGTGTCCCTCATTCACCATCCCGAGTCGTATATTCTCATTGGTGCTGGGGGCATAAAAGCTCTTGACCGAGTAGTCTGGTTGTCACGGCTCCTCGAGCATTCTTTACTTGGGCAATACTCCGAACCTCGTGTTGCCCCTTGAGGTCTAGTTACTCCTCTAGTTGGCTACTGGGCGCGGGCTCCGTGACCTCTCAGTAGACTGGGATCGTTCAGTTGGTAAGGACTCTTCTGCTTCTTCTTCCCTTGCTTGATGGGGTATGGCCTCTCCAAATTCCTAGAATGAGTCCACGAGTACTCAAACAGTCTCAGTCAAGTTCTGGACATTACCGATGAGGATTTCCGTCTGCGTGGGCTTCCGTTGTGCCCGCACACCTCGTCGGCGTTGGGGTCACCGAGTGCTCTGTGAGCCGGTTCGGGCAGGGTTGTCAAGGCCCTGGATGTCTTGGCTGGCTCGCTCGTCCATGGCTTTATCACAGTCGAGCAAGCGAGGAATGTGGGTGGTAAGGACGTGGTTGCGGGAAAGGCCGCGACCCTTCTTATAGCGTCAAAATGCTGATGTCAAAAATCTTCAACTCAACACCCAATGTGATTGCCTGACGTGGTTGACCTTGCACAGTCACTCTATACCTGGTTGCCTGCAAAAGGGAAACAGCTCGAAGTGATAGGGACACCGGTGGGGTGTCGACCACGGTCATTATGATGCTTAAGTTGGTAATGGCATTAGTGAGCAAGCAGAGAGGTAGAGCTTTGGCAATGAAAAATTATCCATACCCGAATAGGTGGGCTGACCCTCTATTTATAGGCGTTCCCCGCGGGCTCGGGTGTTCGGGTGACCCTGTTGGGTTGGACTCCGAGTGTCTCTAAAGGGTAGACATGCCTCAGGTGTACAGGCACCGTACATCCAATAGGCTGGTGCCACATGTCCCTATGGTTTGGCGATGGGGGACACAAAGACATGCTAATGTTGGTAGAGGTGATGAGTATTGTGTCAGTCTGACTAGGCGGCGGGAGCCGGCGACAGGATAGGCGCAATAGTAGGTGGTGTCAGGTGTCAGGCGGCGGATGCAGAGTGTCATGTCAGGGTACTATTGTCAGCCTACACGGGGTAGCATGACCCGGGCAATAAGGGACCCACAAAGCAGGTGGTGCTCAGCAGTTGTTGGGGAAATGCCGTCCAGTCCAACAACACGGGCCCCAACTTTGCTCTATCCAGGGTAGGCAGTGGAGATGGTGGTCGTTCTATCAAGTTCCCGGGGAAGCGTATGAGCCTGGTCGGTCATGTTCTGGTTGGATCACAGGTACTTCTTTACCCCTTGAAAATAGTTCTCGTGTTCTCGTGCAACCCAATAACCGTGAAAATTGGGATTTCGTCGTCGGATGAATTACACCATCAACATTGTTTCTAAATTTTATTTTATTTTTTTTGTCTTTTTTCTCAACTCAAATCTATTTTTCACTATTCATGTCTCCAAATGTCTATAGTAAGCTCAAACTTTAAAAGTCCATAACTTTGTTATTTCAACTTAAATGAGATGATTTTTTTTTTTTTTTTACATAGAATTTAGAGAGGAATAAAACAAGATCCATATTGAATTTTTTTTTCCAAACATATTTTAAGATTTTACATTTTTTCTAATAATTGCAAAACTACATCGATCTCATTTCCAATCAAAAACTACATCTCCAAAATCTCCGACAAACAGGTCCTTAATGTTTGTAAGTTTATAAGGGAAAGTTCTGAAATCACTAAGGTAAGCAACAGCCCATGATGTAGCAGAAGCGTATAATAAACACACAATTTCGTTGATTCTTAAAGAGTATCCGAAAATTTACAAGATATGTATGTATAATTCCTTGATTCTAACTAGAATACTGAAAATTCACGCAAATCAAGTGAGAGAACACTCAAAGGATTTTATTAATAAATAATCAAAAACTCTATTACAAAATAACAAAAAAGCCTTTAAATAGTAAATTCTATATTCTAATCCTAATCCTATTCAAATTCAAATACTAAAAGATAACTCCTAGTGTAACACCTAGGTTTTTAGAGTGACCTAAAATTTATTAGTGCATGTATGCTTATATTGCATTAATTATTGTATGCATTTATGCTTATGCCCTAATATGTATTTCTATACAATGAAATATCTGACGTATGACTCAACAACGTACCCTAATTAATGTTAAATAAACATATTAGAATTGAGAATTTTAATAATTTATTTGATTGACTCTTTTGTTTCTGTGTATGATTATATTTTAATTTCTCATACACATTATAAGTAATAACTATATTGTTAGACCATTTTATTATTATTATCGTGATACTGTACAAACGTATATACATTATATATATAACTAAAGTGATATAGTTGACCCGCGTTGACTTTTTTTTTTCTTTTTTTTTTCCTTTTGTGGCCGCTGTTGCTTTTTTGTTTTTGTTTTTGTTTTTTTTTTTTTTTTTTTTTTTTGTTTTGTTTTTGCTGTTGTTGCCACTGTTTTTTTTTTTCTTTTTTTTCCTTTTTTGCTGTTTTTTTTTTTTTTTTTAACTTTTGCTGCTGCTCCCTACTGTTGTTGTTGTTTTTTACTAAAGGAATATAAGTCGGTGAATAGGTTTTTTTTTTTTTTTAATTTTATTTTAACTTTTGTTGTTTTGCTTTACTGTTCAGTGAATAGTATATTTTTTAAAACTTTTATTGCTTTGCTACAGTTGTTTTTTTTAAAAAAAAACTTTTGCTGCTTTGCTACAGTAAAATGATGTAATTTTTCACTGTTTAATAAACAATGATTTTTTTTAATTTTTGTTGCTTTTGCTGTACAGTTTTTTTTTTTTTACAGTAATACACAGTAGTTGCTTTTTCTACATTAAACTACCGATTTTGCCCTTATCCTATGTGTTGATTTTGGCTTATCTACAGTGAAATGACAGTTTTGTCCTCACATATTTTACTGTTTTATCTACATTGCAGAAACTTTTTTACCCCTCTGATTTAGTTGGTTTTTCTTCATCTACAGTAAGTTGACATTTTTACCCTTATTAAACAGAAATTGTCAGCTGTCCACACAATATAATTACAGTTTTACGCCTCTTTTTTAGTTCATTTTCTTTTTTCTACAGTGTGTTGCCAGTTTTACCTCTATCTAGAGTTTGTTTGTTTTTTTTTTTTCTTAAGATTATTTTTACCTTTTTTTTACACTAAATTTTAAAAATTAGATTCCGATCTATTGTTATATTGTGTTTTTGCTTACTTTGCTTTTTTTTGATTTTTAAACGATTTTTTAGTTTAAATTTTTTATCTTTATTTCGTTTTTTTTGTGTTTTTTTTTTTGTTTATTTTGTTCTATTTTTTAACGACCCCTTTTTTTTTAAGGATTCTGCATGCAATTTTTTTCCTTTTTTGTTTGTTTTGTTTTATATTTTAACAATCATTTTTTTAAAGTTTTTACATGTATATAACCTGATAAAAAAAATTTATTTGTTTTTAAAAATAGTAAAAAAAGGAGAAAATGAGATATATATTTTATTTTGTTATAATGTTTTTGTTAGAGTTAGATTTTTCCGATTCATTTGAGTTTAAAGATTTTTTTTTTTTTTTTGTTTCTGCTTTAATTTTGTTTTAATTTTTTTTCTTTAAATGAGTATAACTACATAAATTTTTTTTCTTTTTTGCTTTTGTTTTCGTTTTTATTATTGTTAGTACTATTATCATTTTAATTTTGCATCTTCACTGTTGGGAGAAATTTTGAGAAGAATTTTACTTATTATAATTATAACATTTATCTTAACCAACTGTTATATCATATAATACTTAATTTATTTATTTATTTTTTTCATTTCCCGTGTAATGCACGGGTATTAAACTCGTAAATAACTATAGAAAGAATTGACTTTTGTGCATACGTGTATTTCCTTTAGTTTTGGGATTATATTATTAATTATTTTGCTATTCGAACGTGTAAGTATATAGATAAGTATACATATATATACCATATAAATAGGTCAACACTGGAATATGAACCTGTTGTGGGAATGGGGTTATTGATTTTTGACCAATTAATTACAAATTAGAGGCATATTTATATTCCTTTGATATTGCATATATAACTGATAGTAATCAAAGTAAGACGAAATGCGTTTTTACTTTGAGAAATTTCTATTTACTTCCTCGTATAATTATTTTGACATTTTATGGAAAAACAAATTAAGGTCTTATTATATTGCCATTTTTGTTTTAAAACCTACAGCAGCCCCTATTTTAGCCACTGTTTCTTTTCCTTCACCATTTCATTTTCTCTCTTCCTTTTGTTCTTTCTCACGTCTTCTCACTCATGCTTTGTCTTCCCTTTGAAAGATAATAGTAAACCAAGTGGTTGATTGAATCTTCTATTAGGTAAACCCTTCAATTCATATCATTTTATTATGCATCAATTGAATTCTTTTGTTTTATCATTTTTTTTTTTTTAACTATGTCATGATTTCTTATTAAAAATGTATACTGTCTGTGTTGGACGAATTTTATAAATACATAAAAATTGATTTTTCAGCTGTATTTTCTTGAGTGAGTGCATCATTGTGTTGGTATTGTTGTATAAAATTTTCGGAATTTTTTTATCTTGTTTGGAATTATTATTAATTTTTCACTATGCATAGTCTAATCTTGTCAAAATCACTGTCATTATTTTCACGTTTTTGTTAATCAATTCATGAGGATTCTACAGTAAAGCCGCCTTGATCTCTTGGGCTGACCACGTGAAAAATGAGCTTAGAAGGAGCATTATAGCGGTTAAATCTAGAAAGCATACTCCAGAGCAAGATAATTGTGGTAAGCTACGGACATATATCAACCGGTGCCGTTAAAACTGACACATTTGATGAAGCTATCTCAGTGGAGTAATTGATTACCGTATAATTACCGTTTTGCGTTTCTTTTTTAGTTCATTTTCTTTTTCCTACAGTGTGTTATCGGTTTTATCTCTATCTAGAATTTTTTTTTTTTTTCTTAAGATTATTTTTACCTTTTTTTTACGCTAAATTTTAGAAATTAGATTCCGATCTATTGTTATATTGTGTTTTTGCTTACTTTGTCTTTTTTTGACTTTTAAACGATTTTTTATTTTAAATTTTTTATCTATATTTCATTTTTTTGTGTGTTTTTTTTTTTTTGTTTATTTTGTTCTATTTTTTAAAGACCTTTTTTTTTTAAGGATTATGCATGTAATTTTTTTCCTTTTTTGTTTGTTTTGTTTTATATTTTAACAATCATTTTTTTAAAGTTTTTACATGTATATAACCTGATAAAAAAAAATTATTTTTTTTAAATAATAAAAAAAAGGAGAAAATGAGATATATATTTTATTTTGTTATAATGTTTTTGTTAGGGTTAGATTTTTCCGATTCTTTTGAGTTTAAAGATTTTTTTTTTTTTTTTTTTTGTTTCCTGCTTTATTTTTGTTTTAATTTTTTTCTTTAAATGAGTATAACTACAGAATTTTTTTCTTTCTTTTTTGCTTTTGTTTTCGTTTTTATTATTGTTAGTACTATTATCATTTTAATTTTGCATCTTCACTGTTGGGAGAAATTTTGAAAAGAATTATACTTATTATAATTATAACATTTATCTTAACTAACTGTTATATCATATAATACTTAATTTATTTATTTATTTTTTTCCTTTCCCGTGCAATGCACGGGTATTAAACTCGTAAATAACTATAGAAAGAATTGACTTTTGTGCATACGTGTATTTCCTTTAGTTGTGGGATTATATTATTAATTATTTTGCTATTGAAACGTGTAAGTATATATATAAGTATGTTGGAAAAAATGGTTTTTCAAATCATTTTAAAGGAACCATTTTGAGGTCCAAATTTGAGTGGGACCCACTTCGTAAAATTAACGGGTCTTGGTGGATTTGCGTTCTTCGTCGCGAGGAGATCGAATTCATATATTCATACACTCAAAATGGTATTCGGGTGAATGAGAAATTGATGCTCAAAGTGTGCCCATTGGAATGGAATTTTGTTGGAAAGTTGGTTGTAAATGTAGAGTCCCACATTGCTTAGGAATGAAAGCATGATGGACTTTATAAGGATTTGCACTTTTGGACTTGGGTAAGATTGTGAACCCAAGATGCTCTCTCACGCGCAGGGGGGATGCAAATCCTAGCCCCGGTGGGTTAGGGGCCCAATGTGTGCGAGCCCGCACGACGTGGGCGACGCGAATACCGGTTCGTCGAGCTTGCCCTTGTGCGGGCTTTGTTTTGGAATTTTTTTTTTCTTTTTTCCAACACAATTCCGAATTTATTAAGGATATGAATGGTCTTCATCTTTTCATATTCCGGAAACTATTCATATTCCAATTATGTTAATTGGGCAGCACTAATGGTGCATTAATCGGATTTAAATCAATGACTTTTGGTTTTTTATAACACCCAATTCTTGCTCCTATAAAAGGAGGCCTCCACAAGATTGAAGACACCCTTGAACACACAAAATCCGAGAGCACTAGCACAGGCTTTCTTTCTCTTGTTTTCTTTGTTTTTCGGTTTTCCTTGTAGTGGTCGAGTTCGGAGGTTTGAGTTTGGTGATAGAGGGAAGGCATTGGTTTCAAGTTCGTCGGAAGCGGTTTTCGATCGTGCTAGACTACCGTTGTTTGTCGTTGTATCCTGGGAGACAGGCATCCGTTGAAGCCTCGTGCACTTACCGGAGGGGACGAATCTGTTTTAAGGAAAGCGTGACTCACGTGCCTCGACGATCTTCTTTTTGTTTGTTTCCTTCGAATTGAGGTTGAGTTTCGGTGTAATCATTTTCCTTAATATTTTATTTGAATCACTTTTTCATTGTCTATGCTATCTCACCATATTCTCTAACAATCTTAAAACAGATCCGTATCATAGACGATGGACAGGTTGTTCAAGTTCGGATTCGGAAGAAATTGCTAACGTTTCCTTTCTTGCAGTTGGCATTCTTCATACTTATTTTGTTTAATCTAATTTTTTGGAAACCAAAGGATTGCTAACGTTTTCAGTTTCTGTGTTTTCCAGTTTCGGTATATATATATGTTTAGTTATAATTATTTATAACTTTTTTTTTAATTGCCTTGGTGTTATAGTATTTATTTGCTATATTGGTAATTAGCTTGGTTCTAATATTTGGTTTGTTTTCAGAAATGGCTGAAAACATGAACATCGTACCAACTGAGAATCCATCTGTAACACCGGCTCCATCACCTCGTGTAGCCTCGTCTTCAACGCAGCCTTTGACGGTCTCGGTTCCGGTTAATCATAATGAGAAACCGGATAAATTCACCGGATTGAATTTTAAAACGTGACAACAAAAGATGTTGTTTTATCTGACCACTCTGAATCTTGCGAGATTCCTGAGAGAGGATCCTCCTTCGATTAGAGAGGATGAGACAGATGCCCAAGTGGTGCATGCTGTTGATGCGTGGAAGCATTCTGATTTCCTATGCCAGAATTATATTCTGAATGGCTTGTCGGATTCACTCTATAGTGTATATAGCATGAAGGGATCAGCCAAGGAACTGTGGGAGTCCTTGGATCGTAAGTACAAGTCTGAAGACGCCGGTGCTAAAAAGTTCTTGGTGGGACAGTTCATGAACTTTAAGATGGTGGATTCCAAGACCGTCATCAGTCAAGTTCAAGAGCTGCAATTAATCATTCACGGAATTCATGCTGAAGGAATGGTTATTAGCGAGTCTTTTCAGGTAGCAGCAATTATAGAGAAGCTACCCCCTGCGTGGAAAGACTTCAAGAACTATTTGAAGCACAAGAGAAAGGAAATGAGCGTGGAAGACCTCATTGTGAGACTTCGCATTGAGGAGGACAATAGAGGCTCGGAGAAGAAGCTCTCCAACAATGTCGTTGCCAATTCCGCTAATGCTAATGTAGTGGAGCATGGCCAAAAGAACAAGAAGTTCAACAACTCGGGGTCCAAGCTGGGACCTAAAGGTGGAGTTTCAAAGAAGCCGAAATTCCAAGGAAAGTGTTTCAATTGTGACAAAATGGGTCACAAGTCGGCTGATTGTAGACTGCCGAAAAGAAACAAGAAGAAATAGGCCAATGTGGTGGATGTTATCACCCAAGAGGTAGCTGAAATCAGTCTTTCGGCTGTGGTTTCTGAAGTCAACATGATGGACTCCAACCCAAAGGAGTGGTGGCTAGATACGGGTGCTACCCGTCATATCTGTGCAGATAGAGCTGCACTTGCTGACTTAGTTCCTTTGAAAACTGGGGAGAAGCTGTATATGGGCAATTCTGCAACTTCTGAGATCAAGGGTCAAGGGACTGTATTCCTGAAGATGACGTCCGGAAAGGAAGTCAAGCTGCACAATGTGCTGTACGTGCCGGATATCCGGAAGAATCTGATTTCCGGATCACTGATGAGCTTGCATGGCTTCAAGATGGTTTTTGAGGCCCAGAAAATTGTTTTGTCTAAATATGGAATGTATGTGGGAAGGGGTTATGTGAAAGATGGAATGTGGAAAATGAATGTAATGGCTGTTAAGCCTAAATCCATCAATAAAGATAAGAAGTCTTCCGCTTATTTGCTTGAGTCTTCTAACTTATGACATGGTAGACTAGGACATGTTAATTTTGATACATTGCGTAGATTAATTAACTTGGATCACATACCCACTTTTGAAATTGATTCAAAACATAAGTGTGAAACTTGTGTTGAGGCAAAACAAACAAGATCATCATTTCAAACAATTGAAAGGAATACTAAACCACTTGAATTAATTCATAGTGATGTTAGTGACTTAAAGTTTGTTCAAACAAGAGGTGGTAACAAGTATTTTATCACTTTCATCGATGATAGCACAAAATATTGCTATGTGTATTTGCTTAAAAGCAAAGATGAGGCTATAGAGAAGTTTGTTCTTTATAAGCAAGAAGTTGAGAACCAACTTAATAAGAAAATTAAGATGGTAAGAAGTGACCGTGGTGGTGAATATGTGGAACCATTTGGTGAATTTTGTGCACAACATGGTATTATTCATGAGGTCACGCCACCTTATTCTCCTCAGTCAAATGGTGTGGCTGAACGCAAGAATCGTATCGTAAAGGATATGATGAATGCAATGTTGTTAAGTTCTGGTTTGCCACAGAACATGTGGGGGGAAGCCATTTTGTCGGCTAACTATCTTTTAAATAAGATTCCCCGGAAGAAAGAGGACAAAACCCCATACGAATTATGGAAAGGAAGGAAGCCTTCCTACAAATACTTGAGAGTATGGGGATGTCTTGCTAAAGTGTTGGTACCTGGGCCAAAGAAGATGAGAATAAGTCCTAAAACAGTTGATTGCATTTTCATTGGCTATGCCCACAACAGTAGTGCATATCGGTTCCTTGTGCATGAATCTAAAAACCCTGACATACATAAGAACATGATAATGGAATCTAGGAATGCATTGTTTTTCGAACATGTATTTCCTTGTAATTCCAAGGAAGACGGTCCAAGTTCGTCCAAACGAACGTACGAGACTATTGAAGAGAATAGTCAAGACCAAGAAGAAAATTATGAAACTGAAAAAGAGGAAGAAGAGCCTAGACGAAGCAAAAGGGCAAGGACAGAAAAATCGTTTGGACCAGATTTTCTGACCTATATGCTAGAGGCTGAACCTCAAACGTATAAAGAAGCTGTAAGCTCAACTGAGGGTCCTTTATGGAAAGAAGCCATAAAGAGTGAAATTGATTCTATCTTGCAAAATCATACTTGGGAGTTAGTGGATCTTCCTCCAGGAAGTAAACCATTAGGCTCTAAGTGGATTTTCAAACGGAAAATGAAGGCAGATGGAACAATTGATAAGTATAAGGCCAGACTTGTAATAAAATGATATAGACAATGAGAAGGCCTTGATTACTTTGACACATATTCTCCCGTGACGAGAATAATCTCTATAAGATTAATTTTGGCGATTGCCGCATTGCGGAATCTTGAAGTCCATCAAATGGACGTAAAGATGGCTTTTCTTAATGGAGATCTTGAAGAAGAAATTTATATGGAACAACCCGAGGGTTGTATAGCTCCAGGAAAAGAAAAGAAAGTCTGTAAACTTGTGAAGTCTCTGTATGGACTTAAGCAAGCCCCAAAACAATGGCACGAGAAATTTGATAATGTCATGATGACAAATGGGTTCAAAATCAATGAGTGTGACAAGTGTGTTTATGTCAAAAATACAGAAGACGGATATGTCATACTCTGTCTATATGTAGATGACATGCTAATCACAGGTAGCAATGATCGGATGATCAAATCTACCAAGGATATGTTGAATTCAAGATTTGACATGAAAGACATGGGACCGGCTGATGTAATATTGGGTATTAAAATCATAAGGTCGCCTAATGGTCTTATATTGAGTCAGTCACACTATGTGGACAAGATACTTGATAAATTCAATAAAGATGATTCTGGTGTGGCTAGAACTCCAATTGATTTAAATCAACATTTGTCCAAAAATAGAGGAGAAAGTATATCTCAAGTAGAGTATGCTAGAGTGATAGGGAGTCTAATGTACTTAATGAGTTGTACAAGACCAGACATTGCCTTCACTGTGAGTTGTTTGAGCAGGTTCACGAGTAATCCAGGGGCTGACCACTGGAAAGCAATTGTTAGAGTACTCAGGTACTTACGATATACTCGTGACTATGGGCTGCATTATACTAGTTTTCCTGCTGTTCTAGAAGGATATTCAGATGCGAACTGGATATCTGATATACAGGATTTTAAGGCCACCAGTGGATATGTGTTCACTTTGGGAGGTGCAGCAGTATCATGGAAATCTTCTAAGCAGACAGTAATAACCAGATCCACGATGGAATCTGAGTTTGTTGCTTTAGATAAAAGCGGCGAAGAGGCTGAATGGCTACGACAGTTCTTAGAAGATATTCCAGAATGGCCAAAACCTGTGCCTGCAATATGTATACATTGTGATAGTCAATCTGCTATTGGCAGGGCACAGAATGTCATGTATAACGGTAAGTCAAGACACATTCGTCGTCGACACAATACCGTTAGACAATTAATCTCAACTGGAATCATAACAATTGACTATGTAAAGTCAAAAGAAAATATTACGGATCCGTTAACCAAAGGGTTGAATAGAGATCTAGTTGAGAAATCATCAAGGGGAATGGGACTTAAGCCCACGAAATAATAGGTCGAAACAGTGGAAACCCAACCTAGTTGACTGGAGATCCCAAGATCTAGGTTCAATGGGATAACTAAACTGTATAGACCGAGTAGGATCACTGTGGGGGTTACCCTCCAGCTCATTCCTGTGATGAAAACAGTGATACCCGTACGAGAAATGTTAAGCTATGCTTTAAATGATTCTTAAGCATCGGGATTCCGAGCGGAGTACTGCGGGATACTCTTGATTAAGAAATCACCTATGTGAGAGAGAAGTGGGGCCGCTTCAAAGAAGAATTACGAGGGCTCAATTCTTTAAAAACTCTTGCAGAACCAGGACGATGTCCACGGCCAAAATGGACATAACCATGAGAACTGAAACTATGTCAGAAAAATATCTGTGTGAGGTATACTATCGTTTACACAAACGGCAGAACAGTTCAAGGACAATGCGTCTACTGATTAGCCAGTAAAGTAAGTATATTTTCACAAGGGAAGGTTTAA
The DNA here is from genome assembly GCA_009761775.1 of Ficus carica. Classification (NCBI taxonomy): domain Eukaryota; kingdom Viridiplantae; phylum Streptophyta; class Magnoliopsida; order Rosales; family Moraceae; genus Ficus; species Ficus carica. The sequence goes on along the minus strand of VYVB01000464.1, from coordinate 199,495 downwards.
GGGTTAACGCCTACCTATCCTATGCAGATGTTAACCGTAGAACTCTATCACCGTGTAGTGTCTTTTGTTTTCCCTCGACGTTGGTCAATTTTCATTCATGTGGGGGATTGTTGGAAAAAATGGTTTTTCAAATCATTTTTAAGGAACCATTTTGAGGTCCAAATTTGAGTGGGACCCACTTCGTAAAATTAACGGGTCTTGGTGGATTTGCGTTCTTCGTCGCGAGGAGATCGAATTCATATATTCATACACTCAAAATGGTATTCGGGTGAATGAGAAATTGATGCTCAAAGTGTGCCCATTGGAATGGAATTTTGTTGGAAAGTTGGTTGTAAATGTGGAGTCCCACATTGCTTAGGAATGAAAGCATGATGGACTTTATAAGAATTTACACTTTTGGACTTGGGTAAGATTGTGAACCCAAGATGCTCTCTCACGCGCAAGGGGGGGGGGGTGCAAATCCTAGCCCCGGTGGGTTAGGGGCCCAATGTGTGCGCCCGCACGACGTGGGCGACGCGAATGCCGGTTCGTCGAGCTTGCCCTTGTGCGGGCTTTATTTTGGAATTTTTTTTTCTTTCTTCCAACACAATTCCGAATTTATTAAGGATATGAATGGTCTTTATCTTTTCATATTCCGGAAACTATTCATATTCCAATTATGTTAATTGGGCAGCACTAATGGTGCATTAATCAGATTTAAATCAATGGCTTTTGGTTTTTTGTAACACCCAATTCTTGCTCCTATAAAAGGAGGCCTCCACAAGATTGAAGACACCCTTGAACACACAAAATCCGAGAGCACTAGCACAGGCTTTCTTTCTCTTGTTTTCTTTGTTTTTCGGTTTTCCTTGTAGTGGTCGAGTTCGGAGGTTTGAGTTTGGTGATAGAGGGAAGGCATTGGTTTCAAGTTCGCCGGAAGCGGTTTTCGATCGTGCTAGACTACCGTTGTTTGTCGTTGTATCCTGGGAGACGGGCGTCCGTTGAAGCCTCGTGCACTTACCGGAGGGGACGAATCTGTTTTAAGGAAAGCGTGAATCACGTGCCTCGACGATCTTCTTTTTGTTTGTTTCCTTCGAATTGAGGTTGAGTTTCGGTGTAATCATTTTCCTTAATATTTTATTTGAATCACTTGTTCATTGTCTATGCTATCTCTCCATATTCTCTAACAAAGTATACATATATATACCATATAAATAGGTCAACACCGGAATATGAACCTGTTGTGGGAATGGGGTTATTGATTTTTGACCTATTAATTACAAATTAGAGGCATAATTATATTCCTTTGATATTGCATATATAACTGATAGTAATCAAAGTAAGACGAAATGCGTTTTTACTTTTGAGAAATTTCTATTTACTTCCTCGTATAATTATTTTGACATTTTATGGAAAAACAAATTAAAGTCTTATTATATTGCCATTTTTGTTTTAAAACCTACGGCAGCCCCTATTTTAGCCACTGTTTCTTTTCCTTCACCATTTCATTTTATCTCTTCCTTTTGTTCTTTCTCACGTCTTCTCACTCTTGCTTTCTCTTCCCTTTGAAAGATAATAGTAAACCAAGTGGTTGATTGAATCTTCTATTAGGTAAACCCTTCAATTCATATCATATTATTATGCATCAATTGATTTCTTTTGTTTTATCATTTTTTTTTTTAACTATGTCATGATTTCTTATTAAAAATGTATACTGTCTGTGGTGGACGAATTTTATAAATACATAAAAATTGATTTTTCAGCTGTATTTTCTTGAGTGAGTGCATCATTGTGTTGGTATTCTTGTATAAAATTTTCGGAATTTTTTATCTTGTTTGGAATTATTATTAATTATTCACTATGCATAGTCTGAATTTGTCAAAATCACTGTCATTATTTTCACGTTTTTGTTAATCAATTCATGAGGATTCTACAGTAAAGCCGCCTTGATCTCTTGGGCTGACCACGTGAAAAATGAGCTTAGAAGGAGCATTATAACGGTTAAATCTAGAAAGCATACTTCAGAGCAAGTTAATTGTGGTAAGCTACGGACATATATCTACCGGTGCCGTTAAAACTGACACATTTGATGAAGCTATCTCAGTGGAGTAATTGATTAAAAAAGGTATTTATATTTGAAAAATAAAAATAAAAATGAAAATAAAAATAAGAATATGACAATTGAGTTGTGAAAGGTTTGGGATCCGTTCTTATGTTGACATAGGGCCGAATAGGGTAGCTCATTTTTTTTGCTATTCGGACTTTAGTTTATCTTTGAACTGTAGTAGCTTTCTGGATTCTTGTCCTATGTTTGTTACTCCGGCTGTTGTGGCCTGATGTAGCGGAAGCGTATAATAAACACACAATGCATGACATATTTGTTTGTCAAATTTTTACAATCAAACCTCTGAACCAATGCATGACATAATTGTTTGAGCATGACAATTGCTATAAGTAAATAAAAAAATATATTTGTTTTAGGGCACCAAATCCTATCATAAACATTGATCCATAAACATTGATCCATAAACATATAAACACACCTCCAACTACCAAAAGCCTTAAAAATAGTATAAACATGAATATAACACACCCCCAACTACCAAAACCTATAACAAGATCATGTTCTATTGAGTCCACATTTGGTGACGTGTTACACAGCCACATAATTAGGGGAGAGCAAAAGCTTGCGATTGGCGTCACACCAACGAAGATAAGCACCCAAGAGGTTAGGCCAATCGGAAGAGGAACAATGGGTGAAGTGGTCGAGCCAAAGGGCCAACACCTTCTCTTGCTGCTCGTCCTCTTCAAGCGTGCCAATTGTCTCCTCCAGAACCCTCTCCATCTCCGCCTTCTCAAGGCCGGAAAGGACGGGTACATCCGCACCATTGGTCGCCCTGCAGAGCAGCGGCAGCCACGTTTGCAGCATCTCCATCTTTATTTGGTTGTACTGCTCGTTCTTTCTCGTGTCCCCTTTGCTCGCTTTCATGTCCTTCCCTTGCTTGAACATGAACGCTGCATTTTAGTGTGAGTTAACTCTATTCCAGCCAAGTACTACACGTGTATACATACTTCTATTAAATAAACTGGCAAAATCCTAGACTTAGTTGACACGGATATATGAGGTCAATATACATTAATGTCTCATACGTTTTTTTATATTTTTTATATTTTTTATTTTTTATTTTTTATTTTTTTTTTAAGGAAACAAATTAACGTACGCTAAATGATTTTGAAGCTTATCACTTCAACCTTGAATATTTTATGGACCAACATATTTGACTACCTCTACAAAATGTACAAAATTTTATCCTCTTCTCGTACATAATCATATAGATGTCTAGTCATTTATTTTATCCTTTAAAGTCAAAGAGCGATTGTTGTGGTCCTGTTTAATATAATTATTTTTTAAATTATTACTTTGTCCCCCTTTTTTTTTTTTTTTTTTTTTTGTTATTTAGCGACAATTTTCTAATTTCATATTATACTGAAAATGTTTAGAACTTATCATTTGAACCCTTACTTTCGATCTAAAATTTATTATTTTAACACTAACAAATTTATGTATGTATGTATGTATGTATGTATGTATATATATATTTTAAACATGAAGGGAGGGAATTCGAACTCTAAACTTATGGTGGAATCATAAGTGAAATTATCGCTAGACTATGCCTACAACCACTAAACTTTTATAATTTTAAACTTTATGCAATGCGGACTACATTACACAGTTTCATTTACAGTTTTAATTTTGATTTCTAATTGTTGTCAAGTTTTTCATATTTTTATATTTGAATACGATTATTTCAATTTAGAAACATATGTAAATAAAAATAGCATACAATACCAACAAAATTTATGTGGAGCGAGAAAAGGAAAGCATATATATAGATTCATAGAAAGAAAAATTAAAGGGACACATGGTAAGAGAAAACGAAAGATTACCAGATTTTTTAGTACTTAGTGTATCATTAATCTAGTTCAAAAATTTTGACCTTGATCCAACGCCCTAAAAATTTTCTGACAGCGAGATAGGATTTCATTCTTGGGAGTCTTCATTTGGTTCGGTTTAAACCTTTTTTTTTTTTTTTTTAATTTAAACTTGATAGCTAAATATCTAAACTAATTATTTTTCTCTTTCATCATGTAAGAAGTTTACTTTTTTAAAATTATTTTTCTTTTTATCATGTAATAATTTTATTATATTATTTCACCTATGCATTGTCTAACTATTTTCCTTTACAACATGTGATAGGTTTTTCAACAGGAGGGGAGGGAACATGTTCATAATCTTAGGTCCCACGTTCCAAATTTAAGAGATTTTTTTAAAATTAATAAAAATAAATGTCTATATGAATTCATGAAAAACATGTGATAGGATTTTTAACAGGAGGGGAGGGAACATGTTCATAATCTTAGGTCCCATATTTCGAATTTATGAGATTTTTTCTAATTAATAAAAAAAAATGGCTATATGAACTCGTGAAAAACAACAGGTGATAGGTTTTTTCAAATACCACATGTGTAAATAAAACGAGTAATAATATATATCAGCAGCGGCGGAGATAGGGAGGGATGAAAATTTTTTTTCTTTTGAATTTATCCCAAAATATTATAAATTTTACAATTTTCCCCCAATAAAAATTAAAAAAAAATTCTCACATAGTCCATATTTTACCCTCACTAAAAATAATATTTTGTACGATATTAGAATCTAAGTCAAGAGTCTCCAAAACCTGGTGTCAAGGATTTGCCATTTTGCACAGTAAGAATAAACCCCCAGCAAGGAGTATATTCTACAAACTCATATATATATATATATATATAGGGACATTCTACAACCTTATGCCAACACAATTAGGTATGGAGAATTGCTTATTTACTAACACGTGAAAAAAAAATACCTTATTAATAAGATAGATTTTAATCATAAAATTTCATTAAGTACCATTATTTTGTTTAGTTGATCGAATTTGGTATAATCTTGGTTTTGATTTAGACATTAAAAATGTATCTAATCTTTACTCAAAAAAAAAAAAAAAAAAGTATCTAATCTGATTTAACACTTGAAATGATATTACAGATAGGGTTAATTTTTTTAATATTTTACAAGAACTCTCGTATTTCCCTTTTCTAAAAAAAAAGAATAATAATAATAATAATAACTATCCAAATTTATTATTCTATAAACGTATGAATAGATTTTCAAAGTATAGTGTGCTGGGACCTTTTTGCCTGTATTACCTATAAAAATACTTTGACAACCCTTGCTATAGAATCTAAAATGGCATTGACCATGACCATACAATTTAAATAAATAAGAGAGAAAATTAAGTTTCGTTTATTTATTTTATGAACATCGTCTAAATCAGACGGTTGAAATAAATTATTATGCCTAAAATATGGTTTCCTATTGTAGTTATTTTTATTTAATAGAAAGACTATACCATATTAAACTAACGCATAATTTTCGCTTTTATTATTTTTTTTATTATTATTTTTTTTTTTTTTGAATAACGCATAATTTTCCCTTTCTTCTTATAATATTTTATTACTTTGACAATAGAATAAAATGCGGAAACTGTACAAACCGTAGCAACTCGTACCTGATATCCTCACAAGGCAACACTGCAGCCGCGGCTCCGCTGTAATTCCAAGCCGCGCCAGATTATCAGCCGAAGCCCACCTCCAAAGAGCCTCCTCCGCGAACCCACAAGCCGCCATCTTATGCGCCAGCCAGTACAGCTCGCCCATCAGCTTCTCCGCCGAGGCCCCAAGCCGTTTCGGAGGCCCAGTCCCGGTCGCCCCAACGAATTTCCCCACCTTCGCCCGAGCAAACTCACCCAGCGCCCGAACCACCCACATAAGCCGAGCGAACCGGAAATCCACCTGTACGACCTGCCGGCTGGCCTCGGCCGCCGCCATGGTGGCTTCCAACGTCCTCTCCTCGATCGCCGCCTCCAGCTGGCAAAGCGTCCTCGCGAAAGCCACCGACAGCACCGTCCGGTTAACTTTAAGCAAAGGAGGGGCTCCCTCCCTCTGGTTGTCGTCAATAATCTTCTCCGCCAGCGACCGGACAACCTCGTACTTCCTCGAGCTCACGGGAATCTCGTTGGCGATGGACAGCAGCTGCGACAGCGCCCGGGCGATGCCGGACTCGCCGGCGAAGGAGAGGCTTGCGGTTTTAATGGTTTCGACATCGCCGTCGTCGGGGCTCTGAACGTAGTAATAGTTGTTTTTGTCGGCGTTTTTGGAGGGGTTTTTGAGGAAGTCGGCTTCAATGGCGTCGAGAGAGGGGAAGAGAGAAGGGAGTGTGCGGAGAACAAGGAGGAAGGAGGTGAGGATGATGGAGCGGCAGAGCTGGAGGAGGCGGTGCTTTTGGGCTAAGCTCAGAAGGGAGCTGTCGGCGTACATGAAGGCCGAAGATATGATGTTTCGGACAAGCGAAGGGGCTACTGTGCTTATTGGAGAGGCTATTTCCAACGCACCCATCTCTAGATTTTCTCTCTTTTTTTAGTTTTTTTTTTTTAATTTATTTTTTCTAATGTTGATTCTCACATTATTTGTGGGTATTTTCCTGATTTTTGGTCGTTGGTGTGGTATGAGGAGATCGAGTTATAAAGTTGTCGAAAAGGTATTTGGGGAACAGAGAGTGAGGACTTGTGGCCCCAAATATCTTCCTTTTTTCTTCTCTCTCTCTCTCTCTCAAGTGATATAATATTGATTTTTTCAATTATAGTGTGTATATGAGGGATATTTCCTCTCAAAAAGATACATGGTTACAAACAACGCATAAATTATACTCTTAATTTAAGATTGATACTTAGATTTTTAATTTCAAACGTCATACTACTTCAAAATTTTATATTGTTATGAAAACGGTTCTTTATATATTTCTTGAAAAATTGAACGGAAATTAAACATTATTAGATTATGTGAGCTTTTATTAGGTCTAAAATCATAATTAAATATTTCTTTTAGGGAAATTAAACTATCAAACTAGTTCTATGGCATAAAATTTGCATTATATATCTTTGATTAATGTAAAATTTTCTTTCAAAACGTATTTGATTTTGACATTACCTATAGATAAAGCTCATGTGATTAGAAGACATTCAATTTTTATATAATTTTCATATAATATTGACAAACGGACCATTAACGTAATAGTTAAAAAGTTTAAGAAGGTGAAACGTATAAAATCAAAAGTTAGAGACTAATAGAAGACAATGCATATTGAGTGCCTATTTATAAAATAATCCAAAAATATATATATGGGTGAAATACGTATTTAAAATGGGTATGACTAACATATTTTAGCTTGTTTATTTATCTTTGACATGTTCTTCCATTTATTAGTGCTTTATGAAAGTTAAAAAGAGCTAATGAAGATGTTAAAACAAAAATTAACATTTAAATCAGGGTTTTATTTTTTTGTTAACAAACGGTGTCAAATTATAACTCTCTCGTCCTAAAATGGTCCTCGACTTTTTCATCTTCTCTCTTTTGCTGATCTAAACTGGTCCCTGACTTTAGATTTAAGCAATGTATTATTGATTTCTTGCCAATATTTCTGACATTTCACAAGTGACCCCTCAATCAATAAGAGTGTTTGTTGAATTTGCAAAACCGATTAACCTATGCAAATCAAAACTAAACAGATTTCATGTGGTTGACCGTAGTCAGTGACGCACATAATTTTTTTATGAGGGTGGACTAATGACTATATAATGGACAGCTAGCGGATATTTTTTTGCGAAGTTTTCATTTTTATAAGGGCAATAATGAAATTTTATTTACAATTACAGGCTATTTAAAATAAATAAATAAAAGTTGAGGGGGGGACTTTAAGGCCCACTAGTCCTTCATTTGTTCCGTGCATGACCATTGTTTTGATTTTGTATGTGTTTGGGATTTGGATGATAAAATTTTAACAAATCGCAAGAACCACAAAAAGCGGTTTTGATGCTAGATTTTTGAAATATATAACTAAGGTGATCATATGGCCAAACCCTAATAAAGTGAAGTTTTACAAAATCAAGGAAAAAAAAAAAAAAGGTAAATATACAGTTTTTAAACACTCATTTAAGTAAAAGATCAACATTTTTTTTTATTTGAAAAAATGACTGCTAATCAATAATTGATCATAGTCAGTGAAAAATACATACTAATATCATTAACAACTATTTTTTTTAATTTAAAAAATTTCAGTTATTTATTAAAAAATTTCTAAAAAAGATCATTTATCCATATATCCCCAAAATCAATCACATCAAGTGCAAATCATCATTCAATGTGATTAAAAAAAAAAAAAAAAAGACGGCATGTGTATCTCCATTTATGATAATATGTATGGAAAATTTAAGTGGGTGGTCGTTTTTGGGCCACTACTTTAAATAAAGGGAAATGATAATAAATAGCATAATCAAAATATACTAATGAAAATTATAACATGTTTTTAATTGATGATAAATTATAACATTTTTTCATTTTATTTTTATTTTATTCCTATTTTACCCTTTTCTTCACCCTCACCTATCTTCCACTCTCTCTCTGTCTTCTCTCTCTTTCCCCTCTATCTCTGTTTCTCTGTCGCTCCTCTCATCGACCAGAGATTAGGACAGCAATGGCAACGGATTTGCGATGGCATTGGGACCGCGATGGTGACGAGGTTGCGCGATATGGAATCCGTCGTGTTTCTTTTCCGGTGACGGGTTTCCTTTGCGATCTTCTTTTCGGGGATTTGTTGGATTTTTTTGTAGGTGAACTGGTCGAGGTTTGGCACCGGTGACGTTAGAGATTGGACAGAGTTGTAAAGATGGCGGCGGAGTGTCTTTTGGCCAATGTTTTTGGTTGCGGCAAATTGTTGTAGGCTTTTGCTTTCTGCAGGTATTGCGTCGAGGTCGGCAACTGCTCTTTTCCGTCGGTGGCTGCTCCGTCTGGTGGTGGCGCTTATGGTGGGCAACAACAGCGGCAGCAGTGGCTTGGGAAAGTTAGGGTCTAGATTTTCATTTGTGATTGACGTCCCGCTACTTTTCTTCGATCTCCAGTAGAATGGGGCCTGCTACGGCGACCTAGTAGTCGCGATGTTGCCTCATTTGCGTGGTCGTCGACTACGGTGGGCGGTGAGCAACAGTGACCTAAGGTTAGGGTTAGGCTGATTTGGGGCTAATTTGAAATTAATTTGTTATATTAACTAATTCCCTAGAGTTTTTGTAAATATTAAAGAATTATGGTGTTAGTTAATAAAAAAAAAAAGTATGAAATGTGCTAATACAAACTAAAACAAATTTCCAAAAAAAAAAAAATTATTAGTAAATACTAGAACATATTAACTGTGTAAAATTTAAATACAATAAATCTAAGTATTTACTAGTAAATTTAGATATTTTGATATTAGTAAATACGTATGCATATCAACTGTGTAAAATTTAAATATAATAAATCCAAGTATTTACTAGTAAATCTAGATATTTACTAATAAATCTATTACACATTAACTACTTAAATCCAAATAAATAATGGGATTTATCTCATTTAATGCTTGTAAATATACCATTATTACAGGTAAATATTATTTTAATATTAGATTTGTTAATAAAATAACTCATATAAATATCATTATTCAGGAAAATACTGTTATTTACACGTAAATATCATTTTTTGACGGTTTTCTTTTCAATGAGTAAATATCAGTTTATCAAGCTAATATCAGATTTACTGATAAATAAATCATGTAAATACAATTATTATCATGTCAATACCATTATTTACAGGTAAATATCATTATTTACTGTTTTTATCTAACGAGTAAATTTTACATTTATCTAGTAAATATGAGATTAACTGATAAATAAACCATTGTTATCGTGTAAATATCACTATTTACTTATGAATACCACATTGACCTAATATAGCAAATACTGTATTTACAAGTAAATAATTGGATTTATTAATGAATATCAAGGAGGTAAATATTACTATTTACTAGTAAATATGAATATTTTTCAACAAAAAAAAAAAGTAAATATGAAATTTTACTATTTATTCATGAATATCAAACAGATAAATATTTCTATTTACTAGTAAATATGAATATGAATATGAATATGAATATTTTTTCAACAAAAAAAAAAGTAAATATGAATATTTGATGCTTTTTTATATTTTTTAAAACAATTTATGGTTTTTTTAGAATTGTAGATTCACCCTAAATACTAAAAAATAAAAATAAAAAAAAAACATAAACTAACCCAAATCACCCTAAAGCCACCCACAATTGCCATCACCGATGAAGATGGCTTGCTTACGCATCGAAAACAAGAACCACGGGTAGGGCTGGAAATATCGTGTCGTTGACGATGATATCTCACCGAAATGGATCATGTTCTCATCGTGATTTCGCTGGGTTCACGATTTCACCGTCGTGAGGCTGAGATCGGCAAAGATTTGTCGTGATTACATGACCAGCGATCTCGCAGGTCCCACTGTCGTGCGATTCTCATCCCGTCGTGGCCGGCTTTTACTTCCAGCCATTGAATCCCGCATTTCTCGCTTTATCGTCACGATTGTCGGCGCTGATTGGTTTCGTCGACAATGCTGCAACTCTGATATCAATAAGGACGATGACACTTATTGCTTCGACAAGGACGGCGGTGGCTGTTCAGTTCTGGGACAGCCAGTAAAGGTGAGATTTATCACGACATAGATCTCGGCACTGTCGCCCCCTCACCGTTGCGATTAATTGTTGTGTCTTCAACAAGGAGGGAGTGAGACAGATGGACAAAAGGGGGCGAGAGAAGAGAGAGAGATTGAGGAGTAGTTTTGGGTTTTTATCTTATTATCCATCCTATTTATGCTATTTGATAACAATATTTTAAATTATACTATAATTTTAAAATAAGGTATTATATTATGCTATTTTGGTCTTTCTCCCTTAAATAAATGCCGAACTTTTTTTAGATAAGGCAATTTTTTTTTTACTTTCTAGATTTTGCAATGATATACAGTGACATACCAACAGTACGTCAATATACACTACTACAAAATGTGGATTCCACGACGGTATTTCCACGACCGTTTTTAAAAAAACCGTCGTGAAAAATACGTAAAAACACGGAGCGGAACAGAATTTTTGAAAACCGTCGTGGAAGCCACCGCTTCCACGACGGTTTTTAATAACCGTCGTGGAATCAGGGTGCTTCCACGACGGTTATTCAAAACCGTCGTGGTAGGTATGAAGGAGGGAATTTTTTCAAAAAAAAAAAATTTTTCAAAAATTTTATAAAAAAAATTAAAAAAATTTTTTTGACTTACCACGACGGTTTTTTGAAAAAACGGTGGTGGTAGGTCTATCACGACGGTTTTTGAAGAAAACGATGGTGGTAGATCTACCACGACGGTTTTTTCAAAAACTGAAAAAACCGTGGTAGTAGGTCATAAAATTAAAACCGTCGTGGTAGGTCAAAAAAATCAAAAAAAAATATTTTGACCTACCACGACGGTTTTTTGGAAAAACCGTCGTGGTAGGTATAAATGCGGGAATTTAAAAATTTTTGAAATTGTTCAACTTTTTGGAGCGTATATTAAAACCCAAAAAAATACTCTTTTTCCCACTCCATTACATGCCGAGCATTTTTCACTCTCTAATACAAACTCTAACTCCAAACCCAAAGCCGCCCATATTCTCCCACCATTTATCGCTCTCCGCTCCCTATCTACATTCTCACCGTCATTCCTCTCTCTCTCTCTAACTCCGAATCATTTTCCTTCTCTCTCTAGTCGCCATTCCTCCCTCTCTCTCTAACTCCAAGCCTTTTTCCCTCTCCCTTTCGCCGCCATTCCTCCGTCCCCTACATTCTCTACCACTCCACCCGTACCCACGCTCGACAATCCGGTAAGTTGAAATGTATCTTGCTTGGGTAAGGTACGGATTTGGGAATTTTCCTTCCAAAATGTTAATTTTGTTGATTGTGAAATTTCCATACAAATGTCAAAAATCCACAATGTTCCTTCCAAAATGTTGATTTGGTTGATTGTTGATTTGGGAATTTTCCATAGAAAATTGTTCAAAATCCGTCATTTCGGTGATTGTTGACAGTCATTGTGATTTAGATTGCTTTAAAATTGATTGGGTAAAACACGAATTTGGGAATTTTCTAGAAAAAATATTGATTTTTTGAGTTAAAATTTCCAGATTTGTCACCCGTGGGAAATGAAATGAATTCGTAATTTTTTTTTGTTTTCGGCGAACCCTACCACGACGGTTTTTCAAAAAAAACCGTCGTGGTAGGTCCATCTATCACGACGGTTTTTTACGTAAAACCGTCGTGGTATGTTCTTAAATGTCCACATTTAAGTCCTATTTTTGCTTATTTCACGACGGATAAAAAACCGTCGTGGAATCTTTTTAGATTCCACGACTCTGGATTCCACGACGGTTAGAAAACCATCGTCGAAATGTTACCACGACGGTTAAAAACCGTCGTGGTATCCACATTTTGTACTAGTGATACATCATTGACGGAACCACCTATAATTGATGGACCAATTGTATGTCATTGGTGAACTGATATTATTATTTTGGTTAATAACTAAATCTATTAATGATGGGTATTAATCAAATAATAATCTAGTGATAATAACTAGTTGATTCATATAGAATACCAGCAGAAATGATATAAATACAAAGGGTAAACATTCTTATTTTAGAAAAAATTCTATCCCCTTACATGTGATGACATTAACGTATTTATATGTTAAACTGTGCGGAATACAGTCTAGAAACTATCAAAAGTTGAGAGAGTAAACAACTCTAAAAAAAAAAAAAATTACGACAATTAAAATTGAAATTTTTTTTTCCTAATTGTAAACTTAGGAAGAAAAAAAAAGTTATAGTGTTTGGCCGGAGCTTTGGCACCGCCTCTGGGCACGTTGCCGGGCTTCCAATTTTGAAGTTTAGTCCTCAGACTTGTCTCGACGTTGGCTTTCTCGTGATGGTGGCTGTGTGTAGAGGGACGCATCCGTTGGGGCGGATCTAACTTGTCTTGGAGGTGGGTTGTCCTTTTGGGGTGGCTCCACTCAGATCTGGCTTCCGTTCAACGATCGATGGCTTGCTACTGGTGGATCTTTCTTTTGTTTTGTTGTAATATAAGGGCGTTGATATTTCCACTCTTTTGGTGTGTTTTTTTTTTTTTTATTTTTTTATTTTTTATCTACTTTGGTGTTTTTGCTTTAGTAATAATGGAGGCGATGTCCTCCGCTTGTGTCTCCCATCCATTTGTTATTAGATGCAGTGGTGTGAGTGCCCCCGTTACATGGGGATTGGTCTCGGTTAACTGAGCTAGTCCATCAACTGTTTTGGTGTTGTTTAACGAGCAATGGTCAAGCTCAAAGTTTATGTGCTCAGCGGGTTCTCCTCCATTTGAGTATTGATACTTATATTCACCCTTGTGCTTTGTTGGTTTTTACTGGTGGATCTAGTCTTTGATTCGGGGTCGAATTCTTTTGTATTTGGGACCATTTGTGTCTTATGTATTTTGTTTCTTGTGAAATGAAAACTCTATTTAAAAAAAAAAATTTGTTATTTAACTTTTCGTCTACAATAATTACCACTTGTCATATGATTATTTCACAATATTTATTACCACTTGTCATATGATTATTTCACAATATAGGCACGCATCATTCTCCCCATCATCGAATCAGAGTAAGATCAATCAATATATGTAGAGAATAATTTCCTTAGGGGGTGTTTGGTATAGGATAATCTTAAGAGTGAGAATGAAAATTTGCAAGATTCTATATTTGGTACAAAAATTGTAATTTTTAAATTCCCAGGAAAATTGATCCCATGGGATTCACTTTACCCCATTTTGAGGTATAAGGGGGTGTTTAGTTGAAGGTAATCAAATGTAATCAGATACCTGACAATCTTTTTAAAGTAATCAAATTCCTAGGAATATTAGATTATAGTGTTTGGTTTTTAAAGTTAAATTTTAAAAGTTAAAAGGATAATTGTGTCTAAATTATTTAAATTTTAAGATTATCATGGTATTTAGATAAGGGGTAATCTGAAACCCAAGGGGGGAGGTGGGTTTCAGATTACCCCTTTATAAGGGTATCTGAAACCCATGGGTTTCAGATTCCTAGGTATCTTAAAATAAGATAACCTCATAACAAACATGATAATCTTAAGATTCTTATTCCTTTATAAAAGATTACCCCATACCAAACACCTCCTAAGTGTTATTTAAATTCCTGAAAATCTCATGAAAAACTCATTAAAAAAAATTCAACCTATCAATATTCGATAATCAACACTTAGACCACCGATCACCACCACTACAGCAACCCATGCTTGCCGCCACTTCGCCAGAACTTCGTTGCAACCCCACCGGACCTCGTCGCAGCCCACTACCCCATCGCATGCAGCCCACCCACGACCTAAGCTTTGCAGCGTCGCTGCCCTCCACCCCACAAAGTTTGCAATCACATCGCTCGTGGAGATCGGAGGAGAAGGGGAATCTCTCGTAGGTGGCGGGGTTTAAGGCTTGGAGGGGAAGGAAAAGTGCCCTGCGGCGCTGGAGATTTCTTGAAATGGCTTGGAAGAGAAGAACTGGGAGATGATTTTGACTGCGGCAGATCCGATGGCGAAGGTAGCGAATCGGTCGGTGGCAACGAGGTTGCGAATTTGGGGCAAGGAGTCAGGAGGCGACGGAGAATTCGACTCAACGGGAGGTGAGGGCAAAGACGGCAGTGGAGAAGGCATGGAAATTCCAACGGCGGCAATGGTGAAGGCAAGGTTGAGGTGTTGGGTGGAGGAGGCAATTTTGTTGGGTAAATATGGGTTTTGTGTTTTAAACCCATATTTGTTTGTTTTTTCTTTTTCTTTTTTTAATTATTATTGTAAATTTTTTTTTAATGAGATCTAATTAGTTAATATAAAAAATTTAATTGGTTTTAAACGAAATAACAAAAAAAAAAAATGTTTACAAGTCAACTGATAAAGTGATAATTTTCTAATTTAATAAGATTTAGTTAGTTTTTAATTATTTTAATTATAAGTCAAATGATAGGTGATAATTATCTAATTTAATAAGATTTAGTTAGTTTTAAATTATTTAAATTAATTGATTTTAAAAGAAAAAATACATTACATTACTTTGTATAACCAAACACAACAAAGTTATATTCTTAGGAATGTAAGAAAAGATTATAGACGTAACCAAACATAGTAATTCGTAATGCCTGTTAATCATATTATCCCCGGTCACTTTCTCAGGTATTATGATTCTTACTGATTACCTTATACCAAATGTCCCCTTAAGGAATTCTGAAGGACCCATCTTTGGAGCTGCTAAATAAATTGTTGAACTCACTTAATGATCCAATGAAAAGTATTCTTCGAAATGTAGTGACATGTGGTCCGAGTGTGGTGAGGTTCTAATACTAATTGATGTAGCAGAAACATATCTTAGAATAAACAGAGATACAATGGAAGATTAAAATAGAAGATTAAAGAAAGGAGAGATACAAATTAAAAAAAAAAAGGTGGGATAGATCTATTTATAGATAATGTTTTCAAAATCTGTTGATTAACTCAAAAAATAGGACATCAATTAACTTGTTGATTAACACAAAATATCAGAAAAATAGGTATCAATCACTCGTTCATTCACAAAGAATACTAAGAGATTTGATTAAATAAGAAGAATAAACACTATAATTTCACTATTAAAAAAAATTCATATTCCCTTAACATATGATTTGAGACTAATATTTTTAGGTTAAACTGTACCAACAAGAAATTGAAAACTAAAAACAAAATTGACAAATTAAATAATTCTAGAAATTAAAAAATAAAAGTTGAAAGGAAAATTTCTTTAACTGTAAAATTGCTAATGGGCTTTTCTTCTATAATCAAGATCCCCAACTTCCACATGATGTCTTCACAATATGGACCTGCATCAGGCATGAACAATAATTGTGATAATATATAAATGATTCAAAACCGGAAGTGGTTTCATTTATCTCTAATATATATGTGGAAACATAAGCCTCATGAACGAAGATAGATTTGCTAGTTTTGAGTAACTTCATTATAATTTTTAACTTGTATGTATTGGTAATCAATTAAAATGGAGAAAGCGGAACTCTTATTTTCTAGGATTTTACTAGGGTCGATTTTTTTGTCATTCTCTTTTTCACTTCCTAACTTCTCCTTTTGTCATTTGTCATCTTATTCTCGTAGAACAAATTAAACAAACAACTATCCTTTTTTTCCCTCAATTATTACAGGGCATCATTCTTTCGAATTATATTTGTTAATTTACTCTTATATCTCCTTCTTGCTTTTACTCTACTTATGCTTATTGTTTTTTTTTTTTTTTTTTGTTTTCTATGTGCTTCTCAAAATTAATTTCTTAACCATTTTTCATAGCTAAAAATAACCCTCATTGTTTGTTTTCCATTACTCGTATATCTATAACAACATAAAAAAGACCCTTTTATTTTTATTTTTATTTGAGTTGTTACTTTTACATCTATATAGAAGAAGTGGTCTACATAAATGGGTTTCTCTTGTTTTTTTGTTTTTTTTGTTTTTTTTTTTTTTTTTTTTTGCTTTTGTTTTTGTTTTTTGTTTATTTTTATTTCAGCTACTCTTATCTTCTCGTTTTTGTTATTATTTTTATCTTTTTTTTTTTTTTTTTTGGAGTGTTCACTTTACATGTTCAATTGCTTATATGTTAGAATGTGTCCTATAGAATGTTTTGTTCATTTATAAGAAATTAACGTCAGCGTAATAGTTTCCAGGGGAGAAAAAAAAAAAAAAAAAACATTGCTACGCAATTCAAAAATTTAAATAAAAAAAAAAAAAAAAACACACCTTCAGTTATATAAAAAAGAAAAAGAGGTACACTAGACTAAATACTTAAAAGATATTTCGTAAAAAGAATATTCAATTAAGATAATAGTAATAATAATAACAAAGGAGTAAATTTGGTCAATATATATTTTTTCTTTGTTACTCATTTTTGTTTGTCAAGTAAATAAATAAACAAAAAGTACGTTGTATGTAATGGCATGTCTCTTTAGCATATATAAAAGGACGAATGTGCATTATCATCCCTATCCTAATATTCACCACGTGGCTTTTTTTTTTCTTTCTTCTTTACCGTTTCGTTGGCTTCTTTTTCTCTTCCTTTTCTCATCTCCAATTCCACGCTTTTCCTCTCTTATTCCACTGGCATTTCTTTATTATTATTATTATCATTATAATTATTAATATTATTTTTATTATTATTTTACTTCTTCTTCCTCTTCCACACATTTCCCGTAAATAATAAGTGGAAGCAGACATAATGTGCCATTTGAGAAGTTTAAGCATATATCTTCTATCTACTATATATATTATATATTAAATATATCTTCGGTCTAATATATATCAAATATATCTATATCTATATATATTTCTATATCTATATTACATTAAAATAGTCAATCTAACTAAATTTTCATTTCCATAGCCACACGTCACTCTTTCAACCATTTGGTTCCCTTTTGTTTTTGACTTGGTTACTTTTTTTTTTTTTGTCTTGGTTACTTCTTTTTTTATGCTAATATACCATATTAATAATAAAAGTCTCAAATTTACCCCAATCTAGCTACTTTTTTTTTTCTTTTCTTTTATCTGTATAAAAATAATTTTTCTAAGTATCATCACATGCGCCGAGCGCGTTACTAAAATTAGTGTATTATAAATGGTAAAAAGATGGTTTAAAATCTAATTTCTCTCTTTTGGGAAAATAGAAAAACAAGTGTCAAAAGGAGAACTTACTGAGTGACAACAGAGTGACCCTATCATTTCTCTATTTTCTATGAACATGATTAGGTACAAGAACGTTATCGCCCTTGCAACTCTCTACCTTATGTTTGCTGCCACTATGCGCCGCTCCCTGCCGCACCAGCTGAATACGCTCTCCATATGGCCTTAGAACTCTCTCCTCATCCACCAATCTGCAACGCCACTTTACACACACACACATATATATATATACATCCTTTCATCACTCCAACATCACCCAAAACATCTCACCTTTTCTTTATGTCACCTTTCCCTCGCTCTACCCATTAAATTAATTAAGATAAAAAAAAAAAAAATCTCCTCATGCCTCCACCTTCACCTCAAACTCGTTCAGCTAAAAAAAAAAAAAAAAGTAGTAACGTTTTTTACAAGAATAATTCAAATAAATAGCCAAGTTTAAAAACATTTGAATTAAAATATCAATTTACTAAGTAAATAATATATTTATCAAAAGCAAATAAATTTTTTATCTAATAAATTTTTTATTTATTATTATTTACTCAAACTATTTTAAAATATGTTGTTGATTTCAATTATTAATGTAAAAATGTTATTTACTTCTTTCTCCCGAAAAAGTCCTTTCAAACTCTCGCCACCACTCAGGGCCACACACGCAAATGACGTACATCCTTCTTCTTTATCCCATGGAAACCGAATCCCGAATACCTGATCATTCTAATTGTAATATAAGATTGGAATCTCCGATCGGAGGTTCATCTTACGGAAGCATATTAGAGAATGTTAACTTTTTTTTTTTTTTCTTTTCATAGTTGCCTTAATTAGTTATTAGACTTTAGTTATATTTATATGAAATTAGGAAATCTGATCTAAATTGTATAAGATTTAATAACTTTTGGTAAATCACTGTAATCTTTAATTAATTAAATTATTAACTATTCATTATCAAACAACGAGGAAAATGGGGGGCGTTGCTGTTAACAATTTGAGAGCATCCTTACCAACTGTTAGCTGCTAGCATGGAGTACAATAAAAATCAAACGTACATACGTAGTTAATCATTCAAAATAAGGGCAATTTGTACTGATAGTTTATGAATTGTACGGTTTGTAATGCTTTAGTCTTATATTTTTAATGTCTTAAGTTACATATATTTTTTGTGATGACTTTTCAAACATGTTGTTGCTAATGTTCATTATTAAAATTTTAAGATTAAATTGGTGAAACTGATAATAATAATAATAAATAAATAAAAAAGGGTTAGAAGAAGGATGGATGATGATTCTTAGTGGTTGAAGGCGGTAGGGGGAGGAGAAAGCTTAGAGAGGAAAGAGAGGCGCCGAGAAGTTTTGTGCAAAAAATGGGGAGGAAGGCTCCAAGTTGAAATTTAATACGCATACCCTTTAGCAACGACTTTAATCATCGGTAATACCTTCGTTGTCATCAATAATAACAACAATACAACTACCGGCCCATTGCCAAAGTTCAGCTTTCAATTATTATCATAAATAAATAGAGACCACGTAGCACAAATTAGCGACGACGTGTGTTCACTTTATTATTCTTGTCACTAATAATTTTGATTTTTTCGAAAATTAATTTGTAACTTGCTGCTTTTTACGGTAAACTACACGACAAACCGCTTCGATCTATGAAGGACCTATAGGGACGGCTTGTCGTCACTAATAATGGGTTCTCACTAACTATTTATTGTCACTAATTGCATAAGACACACAAACTGACGATGCTGGGATCTACGGTCAAATTTCAACTATGGTAAGATCATAAGAAAAATATTATATGAGAATTATTAAGGTATTTAGATATCGTATATAAGAATCATAAAGCATTCATAATCGAAAAATGTATACAATAAATTAAGATAAAGCCAATAAAAGATAGCAATACCAAAATTTAGAGAGGTTCGCCGGAATATCGTGCTACGACCTTTGAGTCTGTGGTTTAACTATATGAATTTTTTAGTACAAAAGGTTACAATTTTTGGGTATATTCTGACAAGATAACAGTAAACCAAAGGCTAAAAAAGATCCCTTCAAATGAGGAGGATCTTCCTCTATTTATAAAGGGAAGATCGTGGGTCTAGACCCGCTTGATGGTAGTGGGTTGTTCCCCACTACCCAAATAATTTGGAACATGTACTAGGACATGGGCCACAATGTCATGATTGATCGTGAGACTAGCAATTATGGAGACCGATCTCTCACCATTCTTTGTTTGTTGAATATGAAAACTAGACAAACCGATCATCTGTGACGACCAATAAATGGTTGAGCATCGTTCATCGTTCATTTTTTTGAACCAAGTGCCCACCCGATTCACACTTAGTAAATTAATGGGTCTCAAGGGAACCGTGACCAAATGGTTGAGGACAACCATTCGTCGTTTGTCACTCTTCTAGCGAGTGTTAATCGTTCGTTGGGCCGATCCCGAATGTTTGAGATTAGGAGTGCTTAATTTACCGTGATTCATTGTTTGTCGTTCATTGATCCAGTGGTCGTAATAACCTAGTTATAACATTATGGGCAGACGAAATCTGACCCCAACACTTATCAGGAAATATATATCATACAGTGGGATGAATTTATTTTATGTACTGACATGTCATTGTTGTATGTTGGTTTTTATTGGCAACAAAAATGGTCACTAAAAATGCAGTCGTTAATGATCTTTTTTTTTTTTTTTTTTTTTTTCTTCATAGTATCCCAGTGGGCAGGTACATCTTTAATTTTCCATCAGGAGCCTAGTTTTTTCCCTAGTGAATTACAAATACACACATAAAGTAACTTGGATCGCCTTTTTTTTTTCTTTTCTTTTTTTTTTTTTTTTTAATGCTGTTCCTTATGCTAAACTTGTTCACGTACTGGTTGCTAGTTATGGGGCTGGTGATTGTTTCAGCCTGTCCTACTTTTGCTTTGAATTGGCCTCAAATATCTTGGGAGGTCAACAAGGATATGATGCTTATCCGTGTTTTTTATTATTTTCTTTTTAAAACTTTAGGATCGGGAATTTAAACTCTACATTTTTTAATAAATTTAAATGTGTAATTATCGTTATAGTGTACTTGCAATCATATTTATCCGTTTTACTTGTCCTATATGTACCTTATAAACACAATATTCTATACTTGAAAATGTAGCAACACTCGGGTTTTTTTTTATTTTTTTTTATTTTTATGCAAAACTCGTTCATGTACTGGTTGCTGGTTCTGGGGCTGGTGATTGTTTCAGCTTGTCCTACCAGTGCTTTGAATTGGCCTCAGATATCTTGGGAGGAAGATAGGGATATGATGCTTATTCGTGTTTTTTTATTATTTTCTTTTTTAAGCTTTAAGATTGGGGATTCGAACTCTATTTTTTAATAAATTCAAATGTGTAATTACTGTTAGGTTATATTTGTAACCAGATTAATCTGTGTTACTTGTCTTATATGTACCTTATAAACACAGTATTCTATACTTGAAAATGTAGCAACACTCAAGTTATTGTATTATTATTATTTTTTTATGTTGTTTATTATGCGAAACTTGTTCATGTACGGGTTGCTGGTTATGGGGCTGGTGATTGTTTTAGCCTATCCTACCTTTGCTTTGAATTGGCCTTAGATATCTTGGGAGGTCGATAGGGATATGATGCTTATCCATGTTTTTTATTATTTTCTTTTTTAAATTTTAAGATTAAGGATTCGAATTCTATATTTTTTTAATAAATTCAAATGTGTAATTACCGTTAGGCTATAACATTTATCCGTGTTACTTGTCCTATATGTATGTTATAAACACAATATTCTGTACTTGAAAATGTAGCAACACTCAAGGTTTTTTTTTTTTTTTTTTTTTTTTTTTTTTTTGCAAAACTCGTTCAGTACTGGTTGCTGGTTATGGGGCTGGTGATTGTTTCAGCCGGTCCTACTTTTGCTTTGAATTGTCCTCCGATATCTTGGGAGGTCGACATGGATATGATGCTTATCCGTGTTTTTTATTATTTTCTTTTTTAAATTTTTGAATTGAGGATTCGAACTCTACGTTTATTAATAAATTCAATTACCGTTAGACTATACTTACAATCACATTTATTCGTGTTACTTGTCCCATGTACACCTTATAAACACAGTATTCTGTACTTGTAAATGTAGCAACACTCAAGTTTTTTTTTTTTTTTTTAAATAAAAAAAAATATACAAAAACAACAACACTACAATTTGTCTGCTGAAGGCATTATCCGTAAAGCTGCGGCAGAGCTTGATGGTCCTATGGTTCGTCATGCAAAGGTAAATTTTAAAAATGATATCATATTTATTGAACTCTAATTTTCAATTTTACATATTATACTTTCCGGAATTTCTTTTTACTATTACGTCAACAATAGTTACTCTGTTAATATTTATAAAGAATTAGATAGAAATTAAATATTTTCTGATAATATGAAAATTATTGACACGTAAAGTCGTAATTAAATATATTTTGAAAAAAAGTTGTACCTGATTCAGAGATATTTTGCAAACAAATTGTACTTTAATTCAATATATATAGCACAAATTATATTTTAATCCAAGATATATAGCGTCAAAAAGCTATTTTTGAGCTACAGTTTACTTTCCAAAATAAAGAATTACAACTTTAGCCTTAACTAAAACTCACGTGATCTGCACGTATTCCATTTGGTTTTTTTTTGGAATACCAGTATAGAGACCAGTAAAAAATATTTGAAATAATTTAACATGTAAAATTAAAAGTGAAGCAGCAACTTGAAACTGAAAGTATAATTTAAGGCTATTTGTTAAAATAACCCTCATCTGAAACGTACCACTTATAATGTAGATATAGCCCATGCTATGGCTAAGTTTGCATGTTTAATTATGGTTGTAATTCCTGTTGACTATTTCAGTTGAATGATAAGCAATACTATTTTCCCTTTAAAAATAGTATTAATAATTGGAATGAAATAAAAAGGGTACTGCAAATTAATAAATGTGATTTTTTACATATAAGGGTAGAAAATATCACAATTATTGGAAGTTTACAATCAAAGCAAGGAAACCTTGTTATATGACCCAAAAATAACTTAAAGACTATAAGTTAAAAAATAGGGTCAATTACTAGGTTGGCCTTTAAATTTTTAAATTTGTACAATTTTAGTTCATGATATTTGTTTCGTAATTAAAATGACCCTGAACTATTAGAAACGTTGCTAAAATAGTCATTTCTGCTATTTTTTAACGAAATCCGTTAGTTAGCATCACTTTTTGATCAAATTACTAACAAATTATGTTCAAAAAATTTAGAAAAATGACTATTGTAGCAATATTTTAATAATTTTCTTGTAACTGGAATGACCATGAACTATTAAAAACGTTGTTGTAGTACTCTTTTTCGGTTTTTTTTTTTAACGTAATCCGTTAGTTAGCATCACTTTTTGACCAAATTACTAATGAATTTTATCTAAAAATTAACAGAAATAATTATTACAATGATATCTTTATAATTAAAGAGCATTCCAGTTAAAAAAAATTAAAAAAAAAAAAAAAAAGGAGTAGAAACTAAAAGTTTAGGTACTAATTTTACTCTAAAAAATATCTTATTATTGTATTAATCTATTGGTGATCATTCTAGTAATAGTTACATCAATGATTATATAATTAGTCAATGAGTAACCATGTGTTTCGCATTATTATTTCAGAAGTGGGCAATATATGTTCAATAAAGGTGATCTTTTGTACTACAATTATTCGATGGTAAATTACATCTTAAACATTGAAAGATTGATGGTAACAAGGTGGATTTGAAGTGGATGGTCTTCTTGTTAATCCACCTTGAAAACAAATAATCTCAATCTCTGCTTTGTTAATCTGTCTAAATTGATGGGTCAGGATAAGACTGTTTTCCTTGTCAACTTAGTTAATCTGTCTAATTTGATGGGTCAGGATAGGACTGGCTTCCCCGTCGACTTATGCACTTCTTTCCCTATATATTCTGTCCCCAATTTTCACGATTTTCACAATTTTAGCCCCTAACTTTGTTTTTGTTCCCTTTCTTGCTCATTACCCCTTCGGTTTCCCTTCTATATACAAGACTATTAGTATGCAGCCCGAACATTGTCAGTTTTGACATCTGCATTGCTAGTATTTATTAATTATTTTTAAATAAACTTCAGAAAAATAATTCATAAAACATTTAGAGACGAAAAAATTGGTCGTCAAATTTTATTTTTCATTTGAATAAATTTTACTTTTGCTCTCTGAAATTTGTTGCTCTTGTAACTTTACTCCATGAACTTTAAAAACTAATAAAAATACTTTCTAAATTATAAAATGTTATCATCTTTGTTCATTCCGTAAATCAAATTCAACTAAAGTACTGTAATTTTGCAAGGATAACATTTTCAAGAAAGTGAGGAAGGAGATGAAAGAGTTTTCTTGGTTGACAGCATGTCCTGCGTAATTAATGATCACCAGTTCTACATTTTCTCCCACATGCCTATAAATAATTAAATGCATAAATTGAGAATTCGATAGTAAAGTTCATGAGTTAACAGAAATGCTTTAATAAATCAATAGTTTCTCTGGAATTCACTTACCTTTTCAATCTATAACCAAGTTCCGGAGGAAATATCTGATCTTGGTCTCCCCAAACAATAAGGGTGCGCTGCGTTCAATTAAGTTTTCAATTAAGATGATAAATATGGTTAAAACCAAATGCAAAACGCTTTTCGAAAAGAAAAAACAAATTAAAGTATAGAAAAAAAAAAATCATGATTTAGTGAATTACCTGTGTAATCTTGGGGAGATTAGAAAGCTTTCTCCCTTTAAGTATTGTCTGGATCAATTCTCTTCTCTCTTTTACAAACTCTGTACACATCACATGAAAAGATCGTATAATTAATTTTGTACCATGTTTTCAATTCTATTAAGGTTTCTGTAATTCTTTTTGTATTTAAATTGTTTAATGCTATTAGGTTTATCTTCAATTGATAAGGACTTAGGTTCTGATCATAACCAAACCAAGAAATTTTTTTTGCAAAAAATGAGGAGGTAATTAGCAAGGAGTTATTCTTGCAGTTATAAATGAACTTAGGTAACTTTTTGTTCTCTAACTTAGAAAACATAATTAATAAAAAAATGTAGGAAACAAAAAAACTTCCTCATTTTTGCTCGAGCTTTTTGAAAATCTTAAATATTTTTACTGCAGAGTGGATCGGTAGCAATTTGTTTATAATCCTAATTCGAAAACTACAAAACAAAACTCAAGAATTTTGTTGTAAAATTTTGCTTGTTGGCAAAAATAAAAGGGAAGCTAGTCCTATATCGGATAGATAGTAACGGTGGAAGGATTCTAAAATCTATATAAAAAGTTTTTGTCTTTATTTCTAATTGGTATTTCAAGTATTGTAAGTTGACACTACTTAAATTTCGTTTTTCTTATTTTTAAGTATAAAAAGTTATGGATTAGTATATGCTTTTTTCCTAAAAAAGTGAAAGTGTCGGAAAGTTAGAAAGTTAGGTTCTGTTTTGTTTGAATTTCTAATGTTTAGAAGATTTGTTTTTATTTGAATTTTAAATGTTTAAAAGATAGGAAGTTCGAATTTTAGAATCTTAGATTGCAAGAAGATTCGTTATTCTCTTGTATACTTAATATCCTATATATATTTGCAATTTTAAACTTTCAAAAAGAAATTATCAAGTGAGTACAACTGTAATTTAGTTAAGGTCGAATAAATGATCACTATCAAAGTGGTCCGATTAGATTTCAGGACTGCGCTCAAATAACGTCAATATGTAAATCACCATTATCATAACAAAATCAACTATATAATATTTTATGATAGTATGTTCAAGATTGGGTCATTTTCACAACGTAATTTTAACAAAAAAGTATGCAAAAATAACAACTTAGAATAATATGCCAAAAAAAGAATGTAATTTAAAATCATGCCACAAAATTTATAATAATTGCAAGGAAAAAAAATATATAAGATGAGAAATGTCATATTCAACATATCTCAAACGGGGAAACTTATAAACTATTCTTAAAGAAAATTGTGAATTTGGTGCCTAATTAAAGTCGATAGACGTAGCTTCCATTAAGCTGTTATACTTTAATTATTTTTTCAGGACTGTTAAGACATTGAAAATAGATCCTGAACAGATAACATACATTCAGGATTTTCGCAGGCATTTTCTATCTTTTTACTAAAATTTTAACAAGTCATAACTTATATTACGATTGTGCGATTTGGACATTCCAGTTATCAAATCAAAGCTTACAGATGACCAAACATATCTCTAGATTTTATAATGAAAGAAAACCCTGTCATCAAGTAACTCTCCAACTTTCAAAAGGTAAAACAAAAACCGTCCATATAAGAGAATGACAAATGTTAGAGACTCCAACTCTAATCTTAACCCTCTTTCTTTTTCTTTTTCTTTTTCTTTTTTTATTTTTTTTTTTATTTTTAAAGAGTGAAGTTGAAGCATTTGAAGAGGTTCATTATTAGGAGTCATGAACAATTTTCTTTTTCTTTTTTTTTTTTTTTTTTTCTTTTTTTTTTTTTTTTTTTTTTTAATTTGTTGGAGTGGATTTGTAGAAGGGATTTGATTGGATTTGATTTGGCTAACTAGTTTTCGTTGACGGAGATGGGTTTTAACTTAAAATTGGTATGCATGTGTGTGTGAGAGTCCGAGAATCCAGCTATTTTTTTAGTACACCAAATAGGATATTGATTCCACGTACTCACATATATCAATTATATATGGAACATGTTTTGCTCAAATAGTCATTCTCAAACTCGGGTTTTAAAAGAAACAATTTTCACCCAGCCCAATCACAGATTTTAGTCCAAATGAGAATCTTATAGGCTGAACTAGTTTTGATCGAAACGTAGAAGCTTTATATCTTGTCGAAAACTAAAAATTCTCGAGAGTAGACTTCTAGGACGATATACAAATTACAGTATGAAATATGGTCATCTTCTAATTACAAGACCTCTTTAGCCACAGATTTTTAGCAAAATGAGCATGTTAGAGATGGAACAGGCTTCACGCCAAACACAAAAGTTGTAGATCTCGATGAGATCTACAAGTTTCATTTCGTAAAGGATGAAATTTCAAACAACGAATTTACAACAGAGTTTTACACAATCATGTGCTACACTATTTTCTTTGAAAAAATTTAATGAAAACAATGAGGTTAGAGGGCAGCCTAGTTTTCAGGCAAAACATGAAAAGAGTATTTTCACGGTTTTGATGAAAAAACTTTTTTTTCTCTTTCAAACAAAGCGTGGAAAGCTGTAGATTTTTCACTAGTTTCATGAAGTAACTGTTACAAAATATTAATAATAATAATAATTATTATTATTATTATTATTATTATTATTATCATTTAACATGAAATTGTTTTTTCACAAAATTTTAAAATGACCAAAATGCCATCGTAGACGTATTTGGTTTTTGGATAAAACACGACATTGTAGAACACTTAAATCTACACAAGGTTTTAGAAGAAAGTTTTCTTAAAGTGGTTTGTTATTTTTTTTTATTTTTTATTTTTTTAAAACAATTTTTATCACGAAATTTTTGACGGCAGAATGATAAAGTACAAAAAAAGAATCAGGATATAGCTTCCGGGCTAGTAGGATAAAACTACCATCATATTAGACGGTACCGGGAAACAGGATCAAGAGCTCGTTGTTAGCTCAAAAGTCCTTAGAAAAGTTATTAAACACTTGGCACACACTGCATAATACCGGGAAAATGCAAGATATAGCATATTTTAACAGTGATAAGAAAATAAATAACATATTTTTATTGTTAATAAATTATAGCATATTTCAGTTTTTTTTTTTTTTAAATTTTACTCTTTTCTTGTAACGACTCCTCACGGACCGTCATAATTAATTACTTCTTTAAACATTAATCTCTAAAAAACTGTGGAAAATAAAATAAATAAATATACAAATAATATACTCTTGAACACTTAGTGAATTTACTTGGAATTTTTTTTTTGGTGAAAAACTCTTAGGATTAAAAAAAAAATCCTTATCAAAATAACTTTCCTAACTGGTATAAATTTTTAAAAACCAATCTTTTAACACTATATTTGAGAAAGTCCATAAAAATCCTTCAATCAAAATAGTCATATTTCAAAATCTCAAAACTTTATTTGAAATTGAAATTTCATCTAAGATTGTTCTTCCCATTTGCCCATCACACATCGTCACGCGTCCGCTCCAAGCTTCTCCATTAAGGCATCTTACCATTTCCTTTATCTGCAACATGAATTAACCTATATAAGCAATGGATACTTTAATCTCACAAATGTAAATAATATTTTCTTGTTAATCATCATCATAGACACAAACATCATTTAAAAACTTTTTAACATCCAAAACCATAATATATTGGGCCTGGCGTTATACTATCATAGCGTGTTAGTCATGAAAGAAGTGGGGTAACTAAACCCAAACCAACGGTGACAAGAAGTTCGCTCACCAAACAACAATATCATCATCATCATCATCATCATCAATGGTATACAACGCCATAACATCAAACCATATACTTCTTAATTCTTTAATTCATGTTATAGGTGAGAGTATACTTACTTAAACGCCTTACTTAAACTTCTTAATTTTTTCAACGGTGACGCACTATTGAGGCCTCGGGTGCTCGCATTTAAAACCGCTCATGTCATAAATAATAAATATAATACAATTAACAATAGGCCATAATAATTTATCAAACAAATCCATCATATTATAACAGCGCCTAATAAGCCTATTTCATTATTTAATAACATCAAAATACAAAAATCCAACAATTGCACAAAATTTCAAATTTTTACAAAAACTGACAGTTAGACCTCTGTCCATTAAAAAATTCATAACAATTCATAAATGACCCCAAATGACCTAAATCCAATTTTAAAAGAAATTATTCATCTAGAGCTTTCTAATGGTATCTAATTTGTTAAAAAATGAGACCGTTTAGAGTCTGAAAAACTGTTTTGAATTCTGATCACTAAAATTTTATAAAATCTGGCAGCCGGACCTCTGCTTATTTGACAAATCATAAAAATTAACACAAGTCACCAAATGATCTGAAACGGATCAAAACGGAAAGTAGACATCTAGAGCTTTCCAACAATATCAAATTCGTTAAAAACGGAGTCCATATGCATCCTCAAAAATAGTTTGAAATAGTGATCATAAAATCTGAAAATTTTCAATAATGGTCAAATCCGAAAATTCTCACAAATAATATATATATATATATATATATATATATCATCATCACAACAATATGACTCAAACACACACAAAATACAGCACTAAGACGTGTTTTTTTTTTTTTTAATACATAAAATCATTAATCAAGAGGTGAAAACCCCTAAAATCATCTAGTTGACAAAAATCAATTATTTACAAAAGTTAACATATTTTTAAAATAATAAACCATCATCAATCAATCATATAGCCTCCCTCAATCATCATTTAATGGATATTTCTCATCATCTCCTCAAACTCATATGAAAAAACTCATCAAGAAAATCATCCAACCTCTCGAAGGATCCCAAACCAAAACAAATAATTAAATCATCATCATCAAACAATAATAAAAATATACCTTGAAACCTTTTGATTATTGCTTGGATGAATAAGGAGATTTGATGAGTGTGTGTATGAGAGAGGAATAGAGAGAAAGAGAGAGAGTTTAAACAATAGAGAGAGGGAGAGATGAGTGAGTGTGAAAAAAAAAAAAAAATAGGACTCTCTATCGTGTAAAATAAAAATTATAAGGAGTTAATCTCAAATAAAATTTAGAATTAATTAGAATATCAATTGGCTCAAATTAAATGATTTATGGGTTGTCAAAGCCTTATTTAGGTAATAAAATTTGTCAGATATCTAGGAAAATTGCTAGAAAATCAATTGGATACTAATTAGCTCTTCTTCTTTTTTATTTTTTCCACGTTAACTTCTCTCTCCTTTCAATTATTAATTTTGTTTTTAACTATATGTACACACACTATTCATTTTGAGATTACTTCCCACAATAGCAATTATATATATACTACAAACATATCGTACTCATTATAAGTTACATGTGTGTGTATATATATATATCATATAACAAAATATAGAGGTAAACATATTTATAATGCACAGCTAATATATTATAAAATAATCATCACATAATTTCATCAATCATGCACAATTTATCAATCATTTTATAATGTTCATTAATTTGGCATTAACTGAATTCTAGCACGTCGAGTTCTCATCACGTCACCCATGAAAATAATAATAATAATAACTCAATATCACGTTAGTGGTAACTAATTATAATACCGTCACATTATCCAATTCATTTCTATGTTAAATTTCTAAAATTATTGTTAATTAACATTTAGGATGTTACATTTCTCTACTCTTCCTCTCCCCCTCTTTTCCATGTTGTCTCTCTCTCCCATCACTAGTCACCGGAGGACAACTCGTCAGTGACAGAGAAGATGCTACGACAATGGTCATCGTGATTAGCTTTAGCACCATCATGATTAGCTTCAGCCATACGTTCTGGGAAATTTTTTTTTTTTTTTTTTGTAGCACAATCATGACGACGATGGCGAGATTAGATCGCGATAGCGACAGATGGCTTTCGTTCCTAAGTGGCCATCATTCTCGATGGGAGCTTGTATCGCAACAGTGGTGGCAAGCTTCATCACAATCTCTAGCGGCACTTTGGAAAGCAGATTTCGAGGACGAATGACAATAACGAGGAAAAGACATTGTGGTGTCGGTGTCGGTGGCGGTCCAACGGTGATCTTTGATTTGGGGATGGTTTAGGATTTTTAGATTTGGGATTTAGGGTTAGGGTTTGAGTGAATTTGGGGCTTTAATTTAGAAAAAATTTAGGCTATGTTTTGTAATTTAAGAAAGTTTGCAAAAGAAGTAAATATTTTTAAATAAATTACTAACAAATATTTGAATTATTAATAAATAGTGGATTTATTAGTAAATACAAGAATCTTTTTTAGAGGAAAATACCGTATTTACTAGTAAATACTAGATTTATTAAGAGCAAATAATTTATTTCCAAGTAAATAATTTGAAAAAATATTTGGATTTACTTAAAAATACCGGATTTACTTGAAAATACCATATTTTAATGAAAATTCAAAATATTTTTTATTGAAAATATTGGATTTACTTGAAATACCGGATTTAAATGGAAATACCGTATTTACTTAAAAATAACATATTTTAATGAAAATTCAAAAGTTTTTTATTTGAAAATATTAGATTTACTTGAAATACAGGATTTACATGAAAATACCGAATTTCAATGAAATATCAAAAATTAAAAAAAAAATCGGATCTACTTGAAAATACCATTTTTTAATGAAATATAATTAATTGAAAATATTTTTAAAATACCAGATTTTCTTGAAAATACTGTATTTGAATGAAGTATAATTAATTGGAAATATGTTGGAAATACCAGATTTACTTGAAAATATGGTATTTTAATGAGATATCCAAAAAGATTTTTATTTGAAAATATTGGATTTACTTGGAAATATTGTATATTAATGAAATATCAAAAAATTCAAAAAATACCGGATTTACTTAAAAATATCATATTTTAATTAAATAAATTAATTGGGAATAATTTGGAAATATCGGATTTACTTAGAAATATCGTATTTTATCAAAAAAATTCAAAAGCTTTTATTTGAAAATACCATATTTACTTGAAAATATTATATTTACTTGAAAATACCTTATTATAATGAAATATAATCAATTGAAAATAATTAGAAAATACCATATTTACTTAGAAATACGGTATTTTAATGAAATATCCAAAATGATTTTATTTGAAAATATCAGATTTACTTGGAAATATCGGATTTACTTGGCAATATCGTATTTTAATGAGATATAGTTAATTGAAAATATTTTAAAAATACTGGATTTACTTGAAAATACCTATTTTATTGGAATATCCAAAAGATTTTTATTTGAAAATATTGGATTTACTTGAAAATACCTCATTTATTTAGAAATTTCGGATTTAATTTCCTTTCTTTGACATATTACCTAGAATATAAAATATTTTGTTTTTGTTTTTCATATTATTTTCCTTTCTTTTAAACCTTTCTTGTTTTCTTTTTAAATAATTTTTTATCTTAATTTAAATCCATTCCCTAATTATTGAAATTCTTAAATCTACACCAACTGCCTAAACCAAAGTCGTCGTCCGCCGTAGAGACTCCGTCGCCGAAAAAAATGTTAGTGACGACGGCTTGTGGAGCCGCGTCGTCGACGGTGGACTGCGATTTCGTCAAAATTCCTATCATCGCAATAGGCTTATGGGAGTCGCGATTCCTGCCGTCGCAAAGCGCCATCCGATGGCTTCGTTGGCTCGATTTCCCATGACGAGCTCACAATAGGATCGCAATCGCAATTCCGGCGTCATGAGGCTCCATCTTGGGGATGTCATGAATCTTCTTCGCTGGGGAGAGGTCGCCATGATGATCATGATTCTGGCAATGCGAGGCTCCGACCGGGGCACCTGCGAAGATTTTGCCTTGCCGGAGTTCATGATCCACGTCGCCTGAGACGGCCGACTGTGGCGATCATCTGGAACTGCAAGTGAGAGTGAGTTGGGAGAGAAGGGAGGGAGATAAGGGTGTTCTGGTTCTTTAGTGAAATGGAAATCAAAATATGCTATAATTTTCACATCCTAAAAGATTATGCTATAATTTTCCATTGTATATGTAAAATATTATATTTCCCTCTTTCTCCCTATAATGTAATTTTACAATCCAATGGGCCTATGAGCCCAATAACACTTGGTCCAAAGGACATATTACCGAACCAACTACTTAGGATAGACAAAGGGCTAATTATATTTTTAAGGTAGAAATCTAATTAGCTAAAATGAATTAAACACTTTCACTCGGTGTGAGTGTTTGAAATAGGACTAGACGCTGTTATTACGTTGAGGACAAGTCAAGATAAATCTTATAGCAGGAGATCAGGTAAGTATCTTACCAACAGTATGAAAACTAATGATTTTAAATGCTAATTGTTTTAGCTAAATTGCTTGATACCATATTAGATTTCATGATTGTCATGTTTTAAATCTACCATGATACATGTCTTAGTTTTATAGCGTTGAGGTATGATTCGATTATACTCACCAAAAAATAAATAACAAGACTAAGATAAGACAAGTTAAGGTTGTCGTACCAATCTTTCATAAAAGGAGGATTAGTTTAGTTGAATACAGTTTGATCTGGAACAAGTCCAGTCTATGATCTTGGTGTCCTTCGAAACCTTGTAAAACCTAACCTCCCAATGATCGTGCGCACTCAGTACGTACATTAGGGTCCACAAACAAGATAGAGAAAATTCATAAATCAAGTACAGTGGATAAATCCATTATCAAGCATAAGTGGATCATGCATGTTTTTTGAAATATTTTAATTATTTTGTGAGACTATGTTTGTACTTGCTGATCGAACCTCTTCTGTAAATGTTCATGTTGTAGGTAAAAATCCATCAGTGTAATAGATGAACTAGGCAGGTGGCGAAGCGAATGTGAAGAACAGGATGGGATAGCACTACACATTGTTTTCTACAATTTTTTGATACATTTCTGCATTTGGTGCTAAGGTTTGGATTGTAGAAATTGAGTTAGAACTGATTGTGCATTTATTGAGGCATTTAAATTGTTGGAGTTAAAAACTATAAAAACTTGAAATGTGTTTGGAAAAATATATCAATATGAAATTTGTTTCGTTTATCTTGAAATTCTATGTAATTTAAAAATATATATATATCTCTCATTTAGACTTGTCTATGCAAAGTTATGGACTTTTAAAATTTGAGTTACAAAACTGTGTGAATAGTGAAGCTGACGGAAAAAATAAAAATTGGATTCTAATTGTAGGGTTTGACTCCAACCAAACACTATGCAGTATTGTAAAACTATTTTTGGTCTAAGTACTAGTACACTTCTCAGACTTTTACTAAATATAAGTCATTAATACTAATTAAATAGGGTAAAACTGCAGTAGAACCCAATATGTATACCCTATTGGTAAAGTTCCTGTTTTAAACCATTAAAATATAATCAAACGGCTGACATGTTGATTGTGTATGATAGTTATAATGCATCTTACCCCATACTAGTATAAACTAAAAAATTTAAAAAATATATATATAAAAAAAAATTAAAAAAGAAAACACTACTCATTCCCTTCCCAGCCGCCGGCGACGCTCCCCGACTGATGACCCCTCCCCCCTCCCGAGCTAAAGCCCAAGCGCCCCCCCCCCCCCCCCCCCCCCCGCCCGGTGCGGTGAGCCCAAAGCCCCTTGGCCCCCACTCGAGCCCAATCCCCTATAGCGCCCCCCACCCACCCACCACAAGCTTAGTCCCCCATTGCCCCCTCCTTCCTAACGCCAACCAGCCCCCTTCACCCCCCTCCTAATGCTTACAAGCCCAATCCTCCCCCAACCCCCGAAGCCAGATCTGGTTGGCGTTTGGGAGGGACGTCGGGGGAGGGGGGCCTCCTCGGCATTGTTGCCAGCTTTGTGGGGATTGTCGATGGACAGTCGCAATACCAGTTTTTTTTATTAATTTTTTTTGAATTTCTGTTTTTTTTATTTAGTATACAATATTATGTGTTAAGGTACATTATATTTATCATGCATAAGTAATATCTTAACCATTCGATTATATTATGACGGTTTAAAAATAAGTTTTACTGATAGAATATATAAATGAGATTTTATTACAAACTTACCCAATTAAAGATAAACAAGAATTTACAAAGATTGTCAATTAGTTTTGTTACGTTATATATATATATATATTCCGCAAATTTTAAGGGGGTGTTTGGTGAATGAATTTATTTTAAGATTTTGAAGTTTTAATAGTAATTTTTTAGAAAAGACAAAAAACTTTTTCAGAAAAAAGATAAAAATCATGATAAAAAAAATTATATAAGATTGTATTTTATGCAGTTTTACATCCGGCCTCCAACGCCGGCATAAACTCACCCTCCCTCCCCCTTCGCCAACTTCTCCGGCAAGGCTTTGCTTCCTTGTATTAACACTATGGATTACTTAGATTGATGAAAAAATAGTACTTGATAAGTGATTGGGTCCCACTTTTAGCAGTAGTTTTTCTTTAAAAAATAATTAAAGGAAGGAAAAGAAAGAGTTACCTCCTTCCTTGAAAGAAAAGAGAGAAAACGGTACAACAGATAACAAGTTAGGCATCTCCTTTCACATGACAACTCATTAGGAGATCTCCAAATCCAACCATCAAAAATAAGTTATGACACGGTGTTGAGAAAAGCAATTACGGCACCCTAAAGGATGCCCCTAAAATAGGATATACAAATAATGTGCCAAAAAAAAAAAACTTTTTTCGCTCCAATAGTGACTTTGGACTTTAAAAAAAAAAAACCAAAAAAAGTAAGGGTTTAGAGCAAAATAACCCCTTTTTTTTTTTAAGAAATTTTTTAATAAATGATCAAAATTTTTAAAAATTAATTAAAAGACTAGTTTTTTATAAAAATGATTAATCGATAACGTAATATTGTTAATTTAATCAATCAGTGATTGATCATAGTCAATTATTGATTAAGCATAAGGTAAATCCTCAATTTCTAAGTAATCTCTGATTGACCATATGAAAAAATGACAAACCGTCATTTTACCAAATAAAAAAAATTTAGTTATCTATTAGATTGGGTAACCAAAATATGTCATCCACCCTAATTTTTTAAAATCCTAATAAGTTCCACCGTTAGCAACACTCACGGAAACCAAAAAAATTAGTCACTTCCTTGTCACTGCTCCACGGCTGAATTATATATATATAGAGCTAGAAAAAACTATTTAAAAAAAAAAAAACAAACAAACAAACAAACTTTTTCTTATGCTCAAATTAGTTTCTCAAAAAGTTAACCAAATGTAATTTCATAAACAACCACAGCACCATGGCTTAAAAATTCACTTGAATCCTCATAACCAAAACAAAACATTTTGGAAACACTCCCAATTTTTTTCCCCCTATAATTATGTGCACATGATTGATGTAAATGTATAAGGCCTAAGTTTAAAAATAAAATAAATAAAATAAATAAAAAATAAATAAATAAAAAGGCAATCGATCTGTAGATGATTATTTCTACAAAATTTTATCTTCCTTTGGATGGCAAAAAAATGATAATCAGTTAATCTCGGACTATTATCTATCTTCGAACATATTCAACCCCATGATTTCTCTCTTTATTTTCTCCAACCTTTAGCTCCCAATTTTTTTTCCCTATAATTATGCGCACATGATTGATGTAAACTTAAAAAAAATATGAAAAAAGGCAATCGATCTGTGTAGATAATTATTTCTACAAACTTTTATCTTCCTTTGGATGGCAAAATATGATAATCAGTTAATCTCGGATAATTGTCTATCTTTGAGCATATTCAACCCCATAATTTCTCTCTTTATTTTCTCCAACCTTTGGTCAAGAGTGGAGCTAATTAGACAGAGTGGTAAAAGAGAGTAAAGGGACAGAGATAGAAAGTCAAGAGAAAATCATAGATTCAAGAGAGAGAAAAGAGCTTTAAGAGGGACAGACCAGGAGAATATACACATATATATATATATATAAGGGGGTGTTTGATGAATGAGTTGAATTTGAGTTGAGTTAAAATTTTTAAATTTAAATAGTAATTTTTGTTGACTTTTTCAGAAAAGACAAAAAAAAAATTTCAGAAAAAGATAAAAAACGTGATAAAAAAAATACAATTTAATTTAAAATAAATCCAAATGACAAACAAGTCCTAAGTTTCAAATACGGCACCGTAGGGGAAACGGTACCAACGTGGGTTGGCATTTGTGTCAGGTAGTGACGTATTGGGAAGAGAGAACTTGGCACTGCAAAAGGTTGGCTAGAAGTCAGGTAGGTTTAAGATAAAATAATTGAATAAAGGGCAGCAAGGTAAATTAATATAGGTTTATTTATAGGTGCGAGAAAATTATGTAAAAAAAAAATAATAATAAATAAAATAGGAGCAATGTGTAATGATGAACAATATAATGTACAATGTGTGGAAAAGGTAATGTAAAACTAAGGTATAAGCAATGTGAAATGCAGCGGAGAATGACATTTGCGAAGGAAATTTTTTTTGGGGGTTGTTGTTTATATATCAGGGTAACAAAAAATGTAACAATATAGTAAAAGAATTTCGAGATGAAGTAAGTTGTCGTAGGCATGGGAAAGTGGCAAATGAAGGAAGAACATTTAAGAACGGAAGTTGTAACTTGTGGTGGCAATGATAGATTGGAATAGATATGATGAAGAGATGAAGAGATAAGATGAAAAAACAGCAGCAATGTGGATGAGATGGGGGAATTGCTGAGTGTCGGAACAAGTTTATGGAAGATGGAAGGGAGACAAAAAATAGGGAATGGTGTAAAAGTGTTGTTAAGAAAAAAATGAAAAAAAATTGCCATAACACTTGAGAGGTATACTGAGTTTGCGTTTGGTGTTTGGATTTAGAAGGTAGAGAAATGGGTAAGAATTGACAATATTGATGGTTTAACAGATGGTTTGTTTGATGAAAAAATTGTAAAAATGTGAAATGTGGTCGGAGAAAAGAGTATAGCAACAAAGAGTTTTTTCATTCAGCTCACAAATTGGAAGAGGGAGGGAGGGGGGGGGCCGTCAAACGTCAATGGGTACGTCTATGAAAAGTAAGGGAAATATTAATATTGTGTTTGAAAATTAAAATAGGAAATGTGAATAGTTAAACTGAGGAATGAGAAATTGAAAAAACAAAACAAAAAAAGAGTTGTAATTAAAGACGTTATTAAATTAATACAACGGAGCAGGAAGGTGGTAATGAAATGCAGTTTGGAGTGTAGGCATAGCGAAAAATTGAACAAGTAAATATAGAATACCAATATGTAGCAGAGACAAAGCAAGGTAGTCGAAGATGTGCGAAGAGAAACTGTTGGACAATAAAGAAGAATGCATGACGGATGAGAAAATGTATATTCGACAACAGTGCATTTATAGATGAAGGACCAAAAATAGGTCAAACAAATTGAGGCGCTCTGACTGAATTTGATTATACACGTGCAG
Organism: Ficus carica; assembly: GCA_009761775.1. Taxonomy (NCBI): domain Eukaryota; kingdom Viridiplantae; phylum Streptophyta; class Magnoliopsida; order Rosales; family Moraceae; genus Ficus; species Ficus carica. Next base: position 161,507 of record VYVB01000464.1, on the reverse strand, counting down.
CGGACGCAAAAGAGAGACATGGTATCAGGCAAGAGAAAAAATGTAATGAAATGGTTAACTAGTGAAACACAGATAGCGGAGCACAAGAAATGAATAAAAGTACAGAAAAATATACTTAATGATGAAATAGCACAACAAGGGCATAGTTATATGTTTCGTACGGGAGGAAGTTTGATAGTTAAGACATCGTAAGAGTAAAGCGAAATCGATGTAATATAATGTAACATATATATTACTTAGATTGATTAAGATAGAAAATATTTAATAGTATCACGCAAACTATTTAAAATAAATAAAAATAAAAAAATTGCATATATGTAAATACAAACTTCCCTCCCCTCATTATTATCCATGTCCCCTACTTGGTGTTCATTTACACAAACCTTCCCTCCCCTCCTCTCTTTCAGGTGGATCCCTATTCAAGTTCGGGTGTTCCTCATTTTCATAATTTCTTATCCCCATCATCTGCGCCTTCTTATTCATCCCCATCGTCCTTGCCATAAGATTTCTGTCTCAAGAAAGTTGTTAGAAACAGTTTTAACATCATGATAACCATATATATTACTTTTTCCTGCTCCCTAGTACATTTTTAACAGGTAAAATAACCCCTCGACGCTTAAAGAACGAGTGTTATTCATAAACCGAGAATCACATAAAATAAAACTGTTTTTTTTTTTTTTTTTTCATAAATCAACTTCAACCGAGTATCACGTAAAATAAAATTGTGGTCTTCATAAAATGTGCAGTGTTTATAAGTTAAAACACATTAACAACGTGCCATAATTGCAATCGAAGTTTCCCAAAAGTTCTACAACTATTAGATGCGGAGTTATATTCATTTAACTAAATCTGATATATAGATACAGGAGTCCAAATATTCGCATTTATGCACATTCATAACATTCTGTCCAGTACAAGCCCACAGCATTTTATTGCTATAAGCAGTCATATCTCGATTTACTTCTTCAACAAAATGAAATCACTCTATTTTATTTTAAATCTAATAAACGTAAACACAAATAAGATTTCCATATACAATTGCAAACATCACTGAAATCAGTCATGCTTGAGAATCTCAATTCTCAGGCTTTCTTCCAAAATTAAGTCGTTTACCGTAAGTTCTAGAAGTTTGAAACTCTGTTACAATAATTCCAATCCAAATTTACATTAAATATTTTCTAACAAATTTTATAAATCTTCTCCCCTGCTGTCTCCTGATACACGGTCCAAATTTTTTTCCCAAGTTCACTTCCCTCTTGCAACCACTTCAAACATTTCATATTACAGAATCCTATTCCATCCCCCATGAACTTCAAATGTGTCGTTCTCAGAAAATTGTTCCAACTACCCATATTTTTGGCAAATTTTCCAGGCTACCAACATGGGTTTTTATTTTTTATTTTTATTTTTTTTTAGTTACAGAATCATATTTTTGGCCAAAAAATAAAAAATAAAAAATAAAAAACTTTTCTGTTACATAATCCTATTCCATCCCTATGAACTACAAATGTGTCGTTCTCAGAATATTGTTCAAACTAACCATATTTTTGGCAAATTCTCCAGGCTACCAACATGAGTTTGCCTCGCAGCCCTTTTTTCTCAGGCTCTTCTCGCCGCCGACTCCACCGGATTTGTCTTTCACTTGAGACAAAAACCCAAATTCCGAAACAACTGTTCGGTACCCACCCCTCCAAACAGACAATTTTTTTTTTTCTTTTTTTTTTTTTTTTGGGTTCGAGTTCTCTTTGTTGAAACGCTCGAGTGCGAATACCCTCTCCCTTAATCTCTGATTGTCGTTTTTCTTTCTATTTCGAATCATTTCAAATTTCTTTCCCCAAGAAATTTGAATTTTAAAATTGTATTCGTACCCTGAGCCTTAACTGCACAATTGTCAGTTAAATTTTTAGCCTACCCTTATTCAACTACTGATAATCCAGCCCTTCAATTTTGATCGAATGGTTCTCCTTCACCTGCCAGACACGTCCGGTATTTTGCCCCTGCCGGATGTAAGACCATATGGAATACTCTAGTAAACGGCAATGTATTTTGCCGGATGAAAAACGGCAACGTAAAATTGGCCGTTGGATGGAGAACCAAAGGTCAAGATTGGACGCTGACAGAAGGGCATCCTAAAGAAAACTCTGACCTTGTGGCAGCGTAGCCTGCTTGAGAGAGTGAATAGTTGCAGTGAGGAAGCAGAGACCCATTTGGTCCTCATAGAGACGGAAGAAGACACCGGAAGAAGTCCCACATCTCCGGAAACGACCACGATGCTGCGTTGTGAAGTCCCCCTTCGCCGGAGCCCCTGCATCGCCATCACGCGGCCGCGATCTCGTTTCTCTCCCAACCATTTTTCGCGCCGCCGAGGTCGAAGTCCCCCACCCTGAGTTCGTCGCCCCTCTCCGTGAGCCTGTCGCCCGCCCCTTCCCTCCGTCCCTCTTTCTCCGTGAGCCACTCTGAAGTGGTTTTGTTTTTTGAAATTTCTTTGTTGGATTTTTGTGATAGTATGAACGAGTCTAATACCCGTGCTACCACGGCGATGTAAAGATAAAATAAAATGAATTAACTAACTATTATACAATATATATCTGAATCAAAACAGAAGCTTTCGACGGAAACAAATATTCCAAAACGATCAGTTTTTAGAAGATGACAAACAGGAGAATATAATATTTCAACTTAGAATTGAAGAAGCTTTGAAACGGAGTAATTCAGAGGATATTACGGGAATAGTAATAGTAAACTATAAGGGAGATGTAATAAATGAGAAAACAGGCAATAAGGAAAGAGAAAAGCAGGTAAAAAAATTTCCAGAAGGCTCTTTGTAAAGATTCGGTTAAAAACGGGAGTAATAAAAACTGTACACGTATATAGATAAAAATACACATAGTCACGGCACACAATACACATAAAGCAAATCACAAATACTTCAGATATACAAATACTACAAATCCCAAGAAACAGACTGCAAGTTACGAAGTTTTAACAGATAATACAATTACAACTAATAACAAACTAAATTAAGAGCACCGAATATATAGGAGAAATCAACAAAACAAAACAAATTATATCACATAGAAACAATCTAAGCAAAACAGAAATTCAAATAACAGAATAACTTAACCATTCATTCAAATCTAACTAAATCCTATAATATAACCATAAATCATCAGACAATTTATATAGACTAAAAATAAATAAATAAAAATCCAAATAGAAAATTAATAAAATAATACCGGGGGGGAGGGAACTCAAAAATTTGACAATACAAAAATGACGGATAAAAATTCTTCAATATGCTCATTAACAGTTCCAATCAGCCTGCTTAGGATCACACAAACTGCAATCTAAAAAATGAAAAAACTTCAATTATTTCATTGTATGCATGCACGGCAAATAAAATAAGAATCTGAAGAAAATGACGAAAAAAATAAAAAGGAAATAAAACGACAATTTAATGAAAAACCCAAAAGGAAACAACAGTTAGAAGTAACTACAATCTTTAGATGATATGCCACTTTCTAATTCTAGCGACAGTCAGATTTAGAAGCATAAACGGCATCATACTGAATGAAACGGCAGGTTTCACTACAATAGAGACGACATGGTTTCTTCGTAGATGACATCATGGTTTGAAACGACAATAACACTTCTTATGTCGTTTTACGAACTAAAATAAGAATCATAAGAGGAAAAACGACACATCCTTTACACTATACGACAGGAAAGTATTGACTGTAAAGTTTTGAAAACGACATGTCGTTTGGTTTGCATTCACTTTCTCTTCTTCACGAAAACGGCGAAAAGGAGGACTCTTCTGGAACAACTCTCAATTTGTAGTCTCTCTCTCTCTCTCTCTCTCTCTCTCTCCTCTATGGTTGTAGAAACAATCAACCCCCCACAACAAAATCCAAAACCCGAAAAAAAAAAAAAAAAAAAAAAAAAGGCCGAAAAATTAAAAATCCAAATTTAAAATAGAAGATAAATCGGAACCATAGTAGCCACCGGTGAGACAAAAACGGCATAAACGCCAAAATACCAAGACGTAACCACAGCAAGAGATTGTCGGCGTTTTTGGCCGAGAATGCCAAAAAAAAAAAAAAGAACAACAGATGGACGAAGAAAAAAGAAGAGGAAAATGAAAAATTCAAAATCACATTCAACAGTGAAGAGAGGCGTTGGCAGAGAGGAGAAAAAGAGAACTACAAAAAAGAAGGGGGAAAAAAAAAGAAGATAAATCGGAACTATAGTAGCGACCGGTGAGACAAAAACGGCATAAACGCCAAAACACCAAGACGTAACCACAGCAAGAGATTGTCGGCGTTTTTGGCCGAGAATGCCAAAAAAAAAAAAAAAAAAAAAAAGAACAACAGAGAGACGAAGAAAAAAGAAGAGAAAAATCCAAAATCCAAAATCACATTCAACAATGAAGAGAGGCGTCGGCAGAGAGGAGAAAAATAGAACTACCAAAAAGAAGGGAAAAAAAAAAAAAAAAAGCAACAGAGAGTGAAAGAGAGAAGAAGAACAAAATGAAAAATTCTGTGAACATGCATAATGAAGGAGGCGCAGAGAGGAGAAAAAGAGAACTACCAAAAAGAAGGGAAAAAAAAAAAAAAAGCAACAGAGAGTGAAAGAGAGAAGAAGAACAAAATCAAAAATAATATGAACATACACAATGAAGGACGCGGCGACAGATTACTTTGAATTTGATATGTATAAAATTTTCATGTCGTTTTTGTTCAGTAAACGACACACAATAGACATTGTCCCCTGATGCATTATTATGGCCTTTGTTACAACCGACTCTGATGCATTATTATGGCCTTTGTTACTACTGACTCCAAGTAATGCATTTACTCTATTGCCCTGTTTTGATTATTTTATGGGTTCGTTCGTATTTGGATTGAGTTTGAAATGAGAAATTTTTAAATTTGAGTTAGTTTGATTTTTTAAAAATTAGTTATAAATTTTATTGACTTTTCAGAAAAAGATAAAAATTAAGATAAAAAAATATATTTTAATTGAAGATAAACTTAGATTTCAAACATACGCTATGTCTTCTTTGTTCCGGCTAAAACGTCTTTCAATAGCCGTAGTGGGACCCCCGTCCACTTCTTCCTCTTAGCTTCCCAAGTGTTCATTTCCTGCAACACACCTTACACGCCGATATCCCTTCCAGGCGGTGTCGTATACGGCCGTGCCGTATAACAGAACTCTCGATGTGTGTGTATATATATATATATATATATAGCATAGAAATAAATAACCGTAGATCTACGACAGACATTATTACTTGGAGATTTATAGTTATTAAATACATGGAAAGGTGGGAATGTAAGCTGTACTGTACAAACACTCACCAAATCCTCTTTTTGGAGAAGAAAAACATCATACAAAACATAAAACGAGAAACAAGAACAATTATTCACAATTTTTGTTCTTTTTATTTTTCCTTCTCTGTTGTTTATCCATTGGGACTAGCTGATGCCAGGATTCTCAACAAATCCATGTTGAGAAAAATGAGTAAATCAAAATTTTGCTTGTCAATAAAATAACAAGACAATATACAAAAACGAGAAAATAATAAAATAAAATTGCCCCAACCACAAACGAAAGCCTTGGCCTCGCCTCTTCTTTTTTACTCGTACTCCAAACTGCTTCGAACCCAAGGTTTGTTACGAAAAACACAATCATTTTAGCACAAAACCTCGTTTCTCTTTTTACGCAGCCAGGAGGGGAGAGAGATTGATCATAAAAGTCTTAACTCGTTAGCTTCCTTAGTCTTTTTTCCGCAAGATTGGCAACCTTATTGTATGGTTCAAGAACAAGAGCATGCTTGAAATCTGCAAATACAGGAAGGATGTTCAAAACGACATGCAGAACCCTCTCAGACGTCATCATAAATTAACTCATTTGTGCATGCAGGGCTAAAACGGAATGGCTGCTGCATATAATTTCTCAAGAAACTGTGATCACATTGGCATGTTGCACATTTATTAATGCAAGGATATTTGTTTGCTTGGTACAGTCGCTGGTAATTCTAGTAGTTATAATGTAATGCGGAGATACCAATAAGAAATAACATAGTTGGTTTTATTAATCATTAAGCTCTCCGAAGAACATATATGATTAACAAGAAATGTGAAAAGTTATTGCATCATTCCTTAACTTGAGTAGCACAAGTCCAGTTCGCTTATGACAAAAGATTAAGTGAAATCGAGATTCTTACCTTGAACAGCCTCTTTATAGCGTAAAAGTGACTCTCTAGCTGTTCCCCGTCTCAGATATGCCTTCACATTCTGTGGAGAGAAAATTAGAAGAGAACAGGCATTCCACTATATATTCAAGCATATGTTTAGCATAAAAGACCCAGCATGTAGTAATTCTCGCCAAAAAACTAGATAAGGAAAATAATACATCTGTAGTAATTCTCACTTACTTTCTTGTCAAGTTCTAAAGCCTTACTGCAGTCTTCTTCCGCTTGCTGAAAGCTGCATAGTTGAAATCAATTGACAAAGTAATTGCTAAGAGAGCAAAAGAAAAGTATCAAAACAAAAGAGAAAAGACAACAATGAGATGGGAGGGGGGGAAGCCTCTTTTGTTTAGTCAAAATACCACTTTTGCCTCTCTTTACACAACTAACAGTATCCTTACGCTTGTAATGTCAGCCAAAAAGTCAAGATTGCCTCGTTATTATGTAAAGAAAGAATATAATTTAACATTAAATTACTTAGAAATTGAAGAGAAAAAAAAAAAAAAAAGCTTCCTCCCAGAGATTTCATCGAGCTTCCGGCCTCCGCCTCCCGTCAGCCCCATCGTGAACACACACCCCACCAACCCCCACCCCCCCCCCCCCCCCCCCATCAAAAAAAAAACAACTCCACTCCCGTTGAGTTCCCCAAGTACAATCTAAGATTGAGAAAGAAGAGAGAAAGGAGGAGAGATTTTTAAATTTATTTTTGTTTAATTTTGTTAATTAAAGTTTAAATTAATAATACATAATACAATTTATTAAGGGTAGCCAGAGTGTTAAGAAAATTTTACTGGGCAAGTATTAAGCAAGAGATTATTTTTAAGCTATTTTCAGAAAGATGAGGAATAAAGGTGGTTTTGTAAAGGAACACGGGATACTTTAGACATTGTCATATAAGAGGGCAAATCTAAACACAGGTTTTTTGGGTATTTTAACATGAAACTATAACAGATATACCAATTGATAAATCTAATGAACGTCATACCAGCCTAACTCTAAGTAAGCAGCTGCCCGATTGCTGTAGTACGTTGCATTCATCCCATTTGATTTAATAGCTTCAGAATAGTAATTCACAGCCTTATTCCATTGCTTTCCCTTGAAAGCAGCATTCCCCTGCAAGAGATTTGTAAGTAAATACGGATTACTTTCATACATATAAATAGATTAAGAACAAATCCAACTAATACGTGTGGACGAGTAAAATCTACATCACAAGTAGGTAAGTCGGTGACAAAAAGACAGTAAAAAGTATTTGTGACCCAGGCTTTCTAAATACTATAGAAAGTGTAACAAAAAAATAGTTTAAAGTAGCCTATATAAAACCCACTTCAAATACGGACAGTAGTAGTAGCTTAAGAATAAATTTACACATCAACATCCAACAGTAAATATATTATTAGACATAATTGGAACTAAATCATGTGCAATGAATAACAATCATTGATAGATTGCTTTAACGACCAATCTCATGAACTGCAAATAAAAAACCACCCTTGGAGAGGCAATTATAAAATATTTGAATGCACATACCATAGATAAACAATCCAAAACTGTTTGATACTGTTAGCAAAAAAGTAAAAACAAGGCACTTCTACAGCAATTTTCACAATGCAAGAGATGTGTTTTCAAAAGTTGCACAGAAACTCATAAAACCAATGTCAAAAGAAAACAAATCCAAAACCGGCCATACGGCACTCGACATCTATGCAAAAAGAGTAAAGCTAAATGCATGACTAAAGAACATGTTTGGTTTAACCAACTTCTATCAAATATTTTGCCAAAAAAAGAATTGCTTATAAAAATGCAGAACAGAGAAAGCAACATCACAAAATATTACAGTAAAAAGCCAGCTGCAACGATCCTTAATCGTTTTCTTTACTGAAAGTAAAGCTGCAATTTAGAATTATCATCAGGAGAAGACAGAACTTCATATGTACATATAACAATGACAAGAACAAAGACGACAAATTGAACTGTCACAATAATTTTCATAGTATGCCTTTTGTTTTGATATTAGATAAGCAAATAGATCATTGAGATAGCAAGGTTGAGCACTGAGATAGCAAGGGTGAGAAAACCTTCTCCTTTAACAGTTCCGAAACATCCAAGTTACCATTGGTATCTGGCAATGGCAATGAATTGGATGCGATGCTGACTTGCTCTTGAAGACACGAGTACATATCCAATACCGTATCAAGAAGAAATTTATCCGCACCATGGAACGATATAAGTGAAACAGAGATGGGACTATCATTGTGCTTTCCTACTGGAATTGTAACCTGGCAACGTAAAAGTACCCTGACAAAATGAATTCTATGTATAGAAACTAATAGGCTAAAAAGGCTGAGGCCGATTTATCAAAAACAAAAGCTGAAGCCGAAAAACATTTACCTGACAGCAGCCAGACATGCTTGCGATGCTGGTCAATGCTAATATCCGGTCAAGGAACTCAAAGGAAAATTTTTTCTTCGTACAAAGGTTCAATGGAGGATCTGCTGTGGTTGGAACTACTAATATTCCGTCATCCTAGAATATGTAAGAGACAAATAAATAAGATTCAGCAACTTTTGTAAAAGCCATCAATCAGAAATGAGTTGGACAAAAAGCAATGGAAAACAAACAACAAACAACAAACAATCAAGGAACCAATTAACCAGGTAAAGGATTATTTAGATTACATTCTTCTAGTTAATGAGCCCAAGTAAATTGTAAGCCAATGGCCGATAGGCTAACCACAGATACTCAAGAACAATTAGATGCTCACTGATAGAACTAACTGAAATAGTGTACACCCTAAAAGTCCAGGTTTTAATGGACACTGGCTTCCTTCCACATCTGAATTTGTGCGAGTAAAGGATTTGAATTTAAATGGACATTGGCTTCCTTCCACATCTGAATTTGTGTAAGTAAAAGGAGAACAACCAGAAAATAATCCAGTGCATAATATACGAGCAATTTGAAATAGTTTATAAGTTGAAGGTAACATGGTCAATCAAGCAACAACTTGATTGTCACACTTTGGCCCCACAAGTAGAAGCATCTTAGCAATGCTTTTCCAGGAGTTTGTGTAAGACAACCAACAAAGATAATATCTTCTCAAGTGGTCATAAAAAACAATGTTTTTTAAGGCTTAACAGACCAAGAATTTACGTAAATTTTTTTCATTGAGAAGAAGCTACATCACATTGGTTTAGTACGATTTTATCTCACTCCCGTACAATTATTAAACTGGTTCAGGTTAAAGACATAGGGATTAGGCTCAATCCACCGCATAGCAAAATGATAAGGAATTTCTTTTTCTTCCCGCCCCCCCCCCCCCCCCCCCCCCCCCCCCCCAAGACTAAAGCTAAAATCTATTTTAAAATATATTCCTCATCATACTCCAGAGCAACAAATTTTATACACTTGAAATGATAACTAAAAGATGCTATATAATTGACCATCTTACAAAGAAAGTATTATTTTTCAAAAAAAAAAAAAAAACAAACAAACAACAACAACACACAAGTGGTTCCTTGTTAAAGATGGAATATGGTTTACAAATTCAAGTCATTAATCTGAACTGCTAGTTATACACAAACAACATGGTTAAAGCTCGAGTACACCCTTCGAAAAAATAATAACAAATAAATCGCGAGTACACCAGAAATAATTGAGACATCCAAACAAGAAGATTAATTTTGGAAAAATATGTAAATAAATATAAATGAAGTTTTAAGAGGGAGAGGGAGAGAGAATATGATGATGATGATAAAGAAAATAATGATAATGTACATTTCAACAAAGAAGAACAATACCTTTAATAGACTATGAAGAGAAGCTCGAACCTCATTCCTGACCTTATACAAACTCTTTATATTTTCAGGTGTTGTCTCAATTGTTGCATTAACACGTTCTGCTACATCAGGTCCAAGCTTTGGTTTCACTGATTTAATCCACTCTTTATGGTTCGATTGAAATTCATATCTGAAAAGAATTGCCGGCTTACAAAAGTTAGGAAAGAAGAGTGCCCTAAACTAGAATGCAAGGCAGCATCCAACAAGCAGGACCAAATGTTAACGGAAGAAAGTAAAATTGGATCCAAGGCCCAAAGTAAACTGCAATCGTAATAACCAAATCCAGAATTGTATCCAACTACAAGGACCCTGCTTTACTTGTTTCCTTTTTTATTTTAAAAGTTTTATCAGACAAGAAACTCCAAACAACAATGTCTAAGGAATTAAACAGTCTCCATTCCTGTATCTCACTGAGGATAGCTAATCCACTTCTTTGTAATTGATCCATTAATAAATAAATGAATTTTTTTTAATAAAAAAATGGTAGAATAGCATTATCACTACATTAGGAGGTCGGAAGTAATATCTGCATGACCAGGATGTTCCACCACCTACAACATGCATGAGAACTAACATTGACAGCATAATACAGCAGTTTGTCCTGACATTTTAAGACAAAACCTTAAATTTAAGAACATGACCAATCTGAGCCAGTGGCTTCACAATTTATATTACAGGGTTTATAAGATTCACACATTTAAAGGAACTTCTTCAGCCATTCAAGTCGCTAAATCAACAACTGATGTAAAAGAAAAAATCCTATGTGAACATTTGGTGACATCCTTTCAGACATTAATTCCCATGTTAATATTACTATAGGCAGTTCATCAACTCCACCGCCAAACTAATGAAGAATATAAAGCAGTATATTTACTAAATAACTTCAAAGATCTGCTCGTGAAACATAAGTATTATGCACTATCAGGTGGCTTTGTGCAGTTTAGATCAATAAAGCGTAAAACCTAATTCAAGAATACCTTTGCAATGAAAGCATTGCAGACGATAGACCTTTCAAAGTAAAAGTTCCATTTTGAAGTTTGGTCGGAGCATCACAGAATCCTTTTAGAGTGGGTACATTTGAAGCGATATGCTTTCCAAGATTGATATGCTTTGGTGCTTGGTCTGTAAAACCAACAAAAGAAAAGCCATCACAGAATTATTATTACTTCACCACAGAATTATTATCACTTGGCCTTTTGTCATGACTATGAGTATACAATAATGTACCATTATGAAGACGAACATAGCAGGAAACTGCAGCGCGCACACACACATATATATATGTTTTTTTTTTTTTTTTTTTTTGTTTGCATTACAACATAGATGGAGAAAAAAAAATAAGAGACTAATGAAACTAAATATTCAATAACGATTAGTATGTTTAAAAAGTGCTGCAACTTACATCCAGAGAGACTTTCAATAACTTTGCTAATAATATGTACCGTCCTGTGTATAGGAATCTTAGAAACCTGAAAAAGATCATCAGCAAAAACAAGGCATCTTTTCCTTCTAGGTTCCACTGAATTCAACTTAAGCAAGACATGCCCAACACGATGCAGAACAGATGGATCATGAGAAAAAAATCCTACAAGATCAAAATACAATGAAAAAAGTCAAAGAAAAGAAAAATCTATAACCAATAAAAAGAGATTTAAATACAGATGAGGGAGAAAAGGACTCTTTTTAGGGGAGAAAATGACTCTTTTTGGGACATACCAACAGTGTCCAAACTTTGTGAATTAGGTAAAACTCCGATTGTAGATATAGCCCCATGAGATGGTCGAAAACCAATAACACCACAAAATGATGCTGGAATCCTCACACATCCAGTTGTATCAGTACCTAGAAAAAGAAAATATCTCCAAAACATCATATAAATATACAAATGAAAATTCCATTAACAAAAAGCTTTTGTGGCTGGAAAAACTAACTTAACAGCAGACATTAATTAAACGTGCATGTAGATATGACTCTGTTTATGCATCAGCAAAAGCCCTTTGCCATATTTGGGAAAGTAAAAGAAGAAATACTGTTGTGGCCACCACAAATGATCCATGTTAAAAAAGACATCAAGTATGGTGATGGGAATCATTGATACAACGCAAACTAAAAAACTCCAATCATGATTTTAAGGGAATCAGATCAACATCCTTATGAAACATAAACAGAGATTTGAACTAAATAAAAATTCTCCTCCCAAGACAACAAATAACAAATCCAAACAAGACAGAAGTCAATAAAACCCAATACTTTAGCATTATACCATTACATCGAAATGATCATTTAATTTGTAACTTACCGAGAGCAAAGTCAACAAGGCCAGCTGCAACAGCCACAGCAGAACCACTCGACGACCCACCGGGAATGCAAGATGGTACTTGCGGATTAACAGGCGTACCATAATGCACATTCTCACCAGTTATCCTAACAAAAAATCCCCAAAACAGTTGCAACAGAGCTCTCTTTTCCCAAAATTGACAAAGATGAAAAACTATATTACGAATACCATGAATGCGACAAGCTATCATTTTGCTTACCCAAATGCAAGCTCGTCCATGACTGTTCTGCCAACACATTTTGCCCCATTCTTCAACAGAGCCGTCACCACCACCGCAGTCTTCTCGGCCGGCTCATGAGTCCTCTTCCAATCCCGATTCCCAAACCCAGTCAAGTACTCTTTCACTTCGAAACTACAGACCAAAAAAAAAAAAAAAAATTCAAATCTTTAAGACAGTATCACAAAGAAAAATGAGAAAAAAATTGCGGTGAGATTAGGGGAAGAGACGGACGAGTCGCTGACGGCGAAGGTGAGGCCGGCAAGGGCGAGCCTGGCGGCCGGAGGAGGAGGCTGAGGGAAGGGGAGGAGCTCGAAGCGCTCGACGAAAGCGCCGAAATCCTCTTTGGCGATCGGTTTGTTTCTTCTTCTTCTGCGGCGGTGAGTCTCGGAGAGAATTACGATGCCCGCGACGCCGATTCCGACGGCGATCCAAGCCCTCGGGTGGGAAGAGATGTTGGCTTTCGCGAGCTGGATCGGCTTCCACATGATCGGAGCAATGGAGAGAGAGGAAGGCAATAAAGTGGAAGGGGTTTTGTGAGGGTTTTAGGAATAATTAATGGAAATGGTTGTTTTGTTAACGAAGGTCTACTATCATGCGCAGGGGTGCGTAGATTACGCGTCGCTTCTGCTTCTCTAGACGAGCTTCCTTCCCTGTCTCGAGTTGGACGCGCGAATTCCTCTCTCTTTTATTTATTTATTTATTTACTTATTTTCTCTCTCGTTGTATTCGCTTTTTTTTTTTTTTTTTTTTTTTTTTTTTCTTTCTTTTCTTTTTTTTAATTAATTGTTTTTTTTTTAATTTGTACGAACGCGCGAATCTTCTTCGTGGTTTCTTAACCGTGAGCTAAGCTTGCATTCGATGACTACGCGATCAACGTTAAGGGCAAAACATAGTTGACAAGAGAGATGGAAAATAAAAGGTCGGGAGAAGGGAAATCTAAGCATGGTGTTTAGATTTGGATTATATAATTTGGGTTTGGATTGTTTATGTATTTATCGAGATATTTAAATTGTTTGAGTTAAAAAATATAAAAACTTAAAATGTATTAAAAAAAATCAATATGGAGCTTGTTTTATTCGTTTCAAAATTTCATGTAATTTATTCTTAAAAAATCATTTTATTTAGGGGGTGTTTGGTGTTTGAGTTGTGTTGAGATTTTTAAGTTTGAATAATAATTTTTATTGACTTTTTCAGAAAAAGATAAAAATTGAGTTGAAAATTTTGAGTTTGAGTGAGTGAACCAAACAAACCCTTAAACGTGTATATGTAAAGTAATGAATCTTTAAAATTTGATTGTAAAATTATAATAGTAAATTGTGAATAGTTAAAACAAAACAAAAAATAATTACATTTGAATGCAACTGATGTACCAAACTATTAATGCTATGATTGATACGGATGAAAAGTGAAAGGGGAAAAAAAAGTTGAAGGATTTTAATTTTTGTTGTTTGATTAAAGGGATTTTAAAGTAAAAAGAAAAATGAAAAAGGTTTAAATACAAAATATGATTTCCAAATAAAAATAAACATATGGTGTAAACATGTAAGTAACCTTTTTTTAATCATATTGTTTAGTACCCTATCACTAATTCATTTTTCTTTATGGGTTGGGAAACTCTCTCATGTACTAAAGTTTTATGTCGTTCATGTTTCTCCGTAGGATTCGGAGTCAGTTGGCCATTAGATTCACGACCTTAGAGGAAATGTATTGGATCCCATGTGGTGGCTTTGGTGGCATGATGACTTCGTGGTCGGATAGGGCGCATTCTAGCCTTTTTTGTTATGTTGGCTGGCATGTCGCCAATAGTATATCCATACATTTCTCCTTTATGTGGTAGTTATTTGTTCATGCTCTAGTATTAGTTGTTCTTTAATCCGTTAGAATTAGTTCTATACAGTGTTAGGGGTGATTTTTTTACAATAGATCTCTTGCTCTCTCGCAATCGGAGTTTTTCATCGGTTGTGGTGGTGTTATTGAAAGAGGCAAAGAGTCATATGTATGCTTGATAATTTATGTATTTACATTTACCTCATTGTGTGCTTGATTAGAATTTATTAGTGAGACAAATATAAAATTGAAGTTAAGTTTTTTTAATGTCATAATGTTATTTGAGTCAGTATTGATATTCGTATTTTCTATATTTGGAATACAATTACTCTTTTTTAAGGAAACTAAAAGTGTGACAAATAAAAAAAAAATAAAAAATAGATACCCTTTTCATAATGTTTTTAGTTTAACAGATAGAAGAGAAAGAGAAGAAAATAGAATGTTCAAGTTAATATATATTACAATCATGTGTTTGTTTGGTTCACAAGCTCAAACCATAATTTTCAAAAAAAAAAATTGTCTTTTTCCCAAAAAATTTTTTGTCTTTTCTGAAAATTCAAAAAAATTTACTATTGAAACTTAAAAATTTCAACTCAAACTCATGAACCGAATGAACCCTATATTTTCTCATAAATAAGAAAATAATAAATGACTAAGATTGGAATAATTGTTTTTTTTTTTTTTCAGGGGAAATTTCATTCAATTCAAAATAGAAATTACAAACATATGAGATTGATCTCACGTTACAGAGATAAAACCCTCAACGAAAATCGGCACCATCGGTACAATTTGATGACGCATAGAGAGAAAAACTGATATGTGAGGTTCGAAAACGGGTTAGTACCTCGACATACTAAGGCTCTTTTCAACAATTCCTCTACAATTGATAGAAACTCCGGATCGATTGAGAGGCTACCAACTATAGCACTAAGACCACTACTAAATCCGTCTAGATTCATATCTAATATAACTAAAATATCACACAGACTTAGATCTGACGTGTAACAAACCAAGTCGGAAGGTGGGAAAACCACCATCATTATTACAAACCATAACATAAAACAAAATACCAAAGCATTAAACTTAAAAGGCGAAGACAAATACATCATTATTAAAATTAAAATCCTACAATAAATTAAGAAAATCTCAACACCACAGATACAATCATCGGCAATAACTCGGCCATTGGACTCGCCAGGACCAAACCAAACAAAGCCATGGAGAAGAAGTTTGCCACTAAAAGACCAAACTCCCAATAGGTCCTCGTCTTCTACACGCCATATCCATCCAAAAATGACTTTGAATAACCACGCCGCAACTCAAATCTTTTCCATAATGATGAGATCTCCTCCACACAGGCCGAGAATTCGGAGGCCATCCAGAGGTGCCACTGAACTCTGGCCTTGAAAAAAGAGAGGCAAGACTGCAAAAACTTAGGGCAGAAAGAAAAGTTTAGAGAAAGAAAGAGAGAAAAGTGTTTTTCGTGCTAAAATTGTGCCTGGAATAATTGTTTTTCGAATTACGATTAAAACAATTATTTTACTTTCATAAAAAGTATTTTATATACTACTTATTTTTATTAAATTTCTCTCTTCTCCTTTTCTTTTTTAAAGTATGATTAAAGCACAGTATGTTGCATTCAGAGCATCAACATCAGTTGTTTTTTAACCCAAGATTGTCTGGCGTAACAAACGAACGAGACATTCCCTAATCAATTCTAGAAGGGGGAAAAAAATTACAATGGGATAATGTTGTTTTCCTAGTGATAAAGTAAAAATTTTTAGCCAACAGATTTGATTTTAACGGAGTAGATGTCATGTGCACATGAATTTATTATGCATACGACTACATCTAATTGCTTGACATTTATTTATAAAAAATAAAAAATAAAAAAAATAAAAAACAGAGGTCGCCAAAGGAGGCGTTGGAGATGGCAAAGGTCGGTTTCTGAGTCAAGGAGACTGCGAGCCAACGACTTCTCCGCCTGCGAGGTCAGCACAAGCGCGAGCAACCCATCATCCACATCGGGAGCTCGCGGGCCTCGCGAGCCACCCAGAACCCACATGGCCAGCTCATCATGGGTCACAGGAAGAACAGATCCGTCTAATTCCCTCGCACCTCAGTTTGAATCCCTCGTAGCCTCCATCGCGACTCCGTCGGAAAATTGGGAGGGCAAGGTAGTGGTGGGGTGGTTGGTGGAGTAGAGTGGGCTGCGGCGAAGATGACTGCCGGAGTTATTTTTGAAATGTTTTGAAATGCTTTATAAAATAATAATCAGGTGTGATAGGTTTTTATGACTTCTTATATGGTAATTTGAGTTGGGATTTTTTAATTTTAATAGTAAATTTTTTTAAAATTAAAAAAAAAATAAAAAAAATTTTAAGAAAAAGATAAATTTTTTTAAAAAAATATTTAAATAAATTTGAATTAAATAATTTAAATTAATAAATCAAACTCACCATTAATGTAAGTTCTTAATATCAACCATCGAAAAAAAATTTGATGGTCAACAACCGTTACTCTTAGGGATAAAATAACTTTACATCATTATAGCCTTTTCCAAAAAACAAAAGTAAATAACTTATTTATGAAAGTAAAAAAAAATAAATAATATACTTACGAAACGGTAAAAGTAAATAACATATTCACAAACAAAATGCGTTCTTTTGTTTTTAAAAGATAAACATGTTTCTTTTTATTTCTTTATAAATATGTTATTTACTGTATTTTACAAAAAATATATATATATTTATCTTTGAAAAAAAGGAAAAAAAAAAGGGCCGGGCTGGGTATCCGAAGACCGATCATGGAATGGAGCTCCAAACCCAAGTAGACATGATGGAAAAGAGCTGGAGTGAACTTTACAAGGAAAATTCCGGCATAAATGTACCCATCAAAGTACAATACTAAATTTAGATAAAAGCGAATCATTCTTGGTATATATCTTATGAAACCAAGTTTCTCAACTACAAGCAGTAACATATAAATTTTACTGTATGACTTACTCCACCATACTTTTAAGTCACATTGCAAATTACAGATGACAAATCATGGTATATATATGTATCTACACGTCGAAGAAATTTTAAGTATATATAATCTCACAAACTATAAAAGCAACAAGGAAAAAATTTTACATGGCTAGAGAATGAGGGGGAAAAAAAAAGGTACAAACAAAATATATATATATGGCCTACTTTCTGGAAGCAAGCTCCAAACATATGATCGCTTTTCGGTGAGATTTCCAAACTGGGGTTGACACCTAGTGTTACGATCCACGCAACAAAAACCCCCGAAAACAAATCCCAGAATCTTTAGTAGTAATGATTTCGCTCTGTGTTTCACCCCTTGAAACGAATTACAATGATGGATATGTCATCTTTGCTATCTCTGTTTAGTGCCTCGGCTGCTAACTGCTTTGCCGCCTTTTGTGGGTTTTTGGTCTTTCGCGCCATATCGACTGCCTCTTGGTTAGACATGACCTGAATCGTACACAGATAATGGAAATGAAGAAGAGAAACATAAGATGAGTGGCATTGAATTTACTCTTCATAGTAAGTAACATGAAGTCTATTATGAACCGAAAAGGAGAAGTAAAACATGACGAAAGTTGTAGTAGAAGAGGGACAACCTTCCATAAACCATCACTGGCAAGGATGAGAATATCGGAATCTGAGTCAATATCAGCATTTTTAATGTCAGGATCAGATCGCAGGTGCGTCTTGAGGTTTTTGTCTCCAAATGCTCGAGAAACTGCCAGCTGACCGTTGACTCGGGCAACGTCTCCTATGGCAATATGCAAAACATGTAAGATAAGTGAAACAGACAACAGGCTGAAGTTATGCTCATCAGCTGAGGCAACACATTTCATGCATATACAGGTATGGTTTTGGATTCACTGTGAAGTCAAGACGGTAAACAACGTGAGTGAGTTTAATTAGTTAAAAAGGATCCCTAGAATTTGAAGATATCAATCATTCATGGTTTTTTAAACGCTTTTGTCATGAGGGGCCAATAGCGAAACGTTTGATAAGCTTGAGTGCCAATAGTGTGCCGTTTTAAGTTCTAAAGGGCAAAGTGAGAAACCTATAATTCTCGGGGGCCTAAAATTGAAATTAACCCTAAAATAAAATGAAAGGCCAACTAGGGACTCCAGAAATATTGGCAAATGGCTCATGTAGCCAGCTTGACTTTCTGGGGCTTTGTGACATAGCTTGAAGCTTATTTTCCTAAGAAAAATGAGAGAAGAACTGTCATAAATTCAAATCAGCACGGAGGCACATATCCCGTGGTTGCCAATATAGTTTAATCAGTTCACTTCAGATAGAACTTACTAGAAAAGTAACAAAACCTGAAATCTTCATTTTACTCTTCTACAATTTAATGACTATCCCGCCGCTGGTATACCACAGCTATTAGATCTCCCAACTAGGAGAAAATTTCCAAAGGTTTCTTCAACGCCAGCCCTTTTCTGATAATTTATTTCATTTCATCTCCTAAAAAACCATCACATCAAGTATTCAAGACTATCGAACTATTTTCTAGCAACTAAATACATGCCAATAGTTTGTTCCATGCGATATCTAAATTTGAAAAAAAAAAAACAAAAATCATAAGACAGTCATCTAGCGCAGTCCAACATATTGATGGTTTAATTAAGTTTCGGTTTCATGAAACTTTTAGCAACTGATGATTGCAACCTATCGATGACAATATACTAGTATCTATAAATGTAATTGTTGGAAGATATTCAGCAAAAACGAGTATTTTGTGTGTAAATAGAGAATAGGAAATTAGGGTGATTGATTTAGTTTCCTTTTTTTTAAGTTTCCTAGAATAGCTCCATGTACAGTTGTTAGTTTCCTAGAATAGTTCTCTTATATGACTATTTATTTGTACATTGTATTCTTTTCAATACATACAATACAATTAAACTTTTATCACCATATTTGCTTATAGTCACAATAGAAAAATACTTGTTAAGAAAAAAATTCTTTTTTTTTTTTTGGCTAATTCGATTTTATAGATCTAATATATATATAGAGCTAGAGCATGAAAGATTGATCTATACCATAGCATGCAACCCAAATTTCTGGTCTCTGAAGTTTAGCTCAAACAGTCTTGTTTCCTATCTTTGAACTTTAAATCAAGTCCGTTGACTTTTTTTATCAAAACAATGGTACTCTTATAGCAATTGCAGATGCAATCTTCAAGACTTAATTCCTTAAATTGGAATATAAGGTCAAAAAAGTTTCAAAGTACAGAAAAAGAAGAGAAGAGAAAGAGGGGGGGGTACGGGACCAAATATACTTTATGGTTCACATAATATTTTATAATTTCTAGTTGACTATAAACCCAATCAGCTAAATTAAATTAAAAAAAAAATGAAAATGAGTCCTAAGCAGTATACATTTACCAAGATAAACTACCAGGATGGTTGGATTCCATATACTTATAGATTGTACCTTTAAAAGAAAAAAAGAAAAAAAAAAAAAAGAAGATGTTTTCCGAGAGTGGGAAGGAGTCGAAATTACATGTCAAAATTCGTGAAAATAAAAACCAACATGTCTCCTTATACTCATAACGTATATTAGAATTATAGACATCTTTAAATGAATCAATCTGACACAGTGGGAAAACAAAACACCCTGATTGCTAACAGCTGAAATTGCATGGAATATATTGTCTATTCTAAATGTTGGGTTCACTGCAGAACAGTTACTTAATTGTAAGTAGATGAAAGATTTATTGCAAAGATAAACAGAAAACAGGCATACTAAAGTTGTGTGGCCATGATAATGACATATTGATTAAGACAAGAGGTCATCGGGTCCAGATGTACTATTAAATGCCTATGACATTCTCCAAATATCATTTGTTCTATTTTTCCCTTAGCTAATGCAAATAATTCCATCTAGAGTACAAACTTAAACCTCTTTTACTCAACAACTGTGTAAAATTATCCAAGCACGCAGTGGCAGCTAATATCATTCATTATTTATTATAAGTACTGTATCGAATCAAAACAACTATTTAACTTTTGCACAAAGAAAATCCTGTGATTTATAATCCTACGGTACTATAATATGTTCAAAAGTGAATTAAACCAACCCCATAGGTTTCCCAATGACTAAATGACGCTCCCTGCTACCTATAATCCAAGCCAGCATCCACTCCCGAAGTGAATAAATAATTCGCTTTCACGAACTATCCGATCTACTATGTTAAAAAACAATTGACGAACCAAAAATGAAAAGGAAAATTAAAAATAAAAATAAAAATCATGGGAAGCTAGTTGATGCTACCCCAAGACTGAGCATGAGAATTTAGAAAGCTGATTGAAGGAGAACGAGATGAAAGGACTAAGGCATTACTGCAAGTTTATCTGTAGTGAAACCATTTATATCACATTTAGAACAACTGCATAATCTAAGCATGCGTTTGGGGTTGTTTGCTTTGAGTTGAAAATTTTGAGTTGGAATTGAGTTGAAATTAAATTGTGCGTTTGGCTGATTGGAGTTTAAAGTTATAGGCTGGTTGGAGTTTAAAGTTATAAAAACTTGAAATTCTTATTAAAAAAAAAAAATCAATATGGATTTAGTTTCGTTCATCTTGAAATTCTGTGCAATCTAAAAAAATAATCATATCATTTGGATTGTATATGCAAAGTTATGGACTTTTAAAGTTTGAGTTTTCAAGTAATTATTGGAACTATGAATGGTGAAACTTAGTTGACTTTTCAAAAGAGGACAAAAACTGAGTAGAGTTTTTTCAACTCAAATTGGTGAACCAAACATATGCTTAATTGACTCAGTAGAAATGTAAAAAGGCAACAATAATCTCGTGAATAGACTGAAAAAAAGGAAATAAGAAACCATTTAGTTGACTTGGAAAACAAAAAAAACAAAAACAAAACAATAACTAAAACCTGTAGGTAGAGTCGAACAAAGGAATGAGATTTAACCTGGTTAATATTCGGATATCACATTTCTAATCGACACCCATGAACCTCTAATTTAAAGATCAAGATTAGTAGTAAATCCCGTGCCTCATTTACTGCCTTATCTTATTCTATTAGACTTAATAACATCGACAAAATCAGATGGACTCTTAACCTGAAGCCTAAAGCCACTAGTTAGGCTAATTTTGTAAGTTCAATTCTACATGTACTCTTAATGGAAACTTGAACAAATGCATACACCAAAAAAAATTTTGAAACCAAATATTTTGTTCATGCATAAAATGCAAGCAACATATAAAAATGTCCATATGCCATTAGACTTGTGGATTTGTTAAAAACCTGGCATGTTTGAGACAAAGCCGCCTCGGTTCTCAATGCTGCCGCGCTCTGTGTTGGGTTCATGATCAGTGCTCATCTGTACTGCCCGCCCACTCCTTGAGAGAACTGCTCGTGAGTCTCCAACATTGGCAATCCATAACTTCCGGCCATTTATCAGAATGGCAGTGACTGCTGTGGATCCACCTCGCCCCAAGTCAGGGCTGTGAGAAAGAATTGCCTGGTCTGTTCTCTCATAAGCTTTAGAAATAGACCTACTGGGATCAGTCCAGAACTCTTCCTGTAATTGATTAGAAAGGGCATCATATAAGCATAAATATTACCAAATCAAAGATTCACCAAACTTATAACAACTTATATTCCAAACGCCCCTCAAGATGGTGAGTAATGACTTGATGATATAAGTAACAAATTGACAAAATCAGGAACTCACATCCTTTAAGATATTCGCAAATAGGTTCTTTTGTAGATAGGCAGGTACACTGTCTCCCAAATGCCCATCATATATAGCAAAAAGTCCAAGTTCATGTCCTTGTATCTGAACAAATTTCGCAACATGATAATCTTCCATGGGATGATTTGCTTTCCCTTTAACCAGGCTGAAGCCATACTTGACTGGGCTCTGATGGCTCCTGCCCTTACCCGAGCTACATGAGGAACGTCCACCAACAACCTAGCATGAACCACAAAGTTTGGATATAAGAGAATTTGAAAAACAAAAAACAAAAACAAAAGAAAAACCCTGAAATAATCTTGTCACTATTTCATGTTAGCTGTAATAGTTGTGAAATTGAACCCAGGGCCTTGGACGAGATAGTAAAACATGAGGGATTTTAATTAATGATGGAATAAGCAAGCTAGGATATCAAATTTTCTCAAGAAAAGGGCTTTGATCGGTACTGTTATTTGTGATAACCTGCTAGCATCACTTACCGGATCCCAATAAAGGCAAATTGCACCACAATACAAATTTACAATTTGTTCTTTGAAAGCAGCATCAAGACACATGCTTTTTCACTAAAAATGTCACATTTTAGTCCCTAGAAAACCCCTGTCGTTGAAGACTATTCAATGAAATCTCTAGAAACCCAAACTCAACCCCTTTTATGAATGCTCGCATTGTTTGATCTCAATCATGGCAATAATTAGAAATCGCTAAAACATCAGTTTCCTTTTTTTTTTTTTTTTTCCCCCCCTCAATTATGTCGAATTTTAATAACTCATTTAGAACAGCCCAGCGGTTCATTTTCTTACACAGCAACGCGGAAAAACAAAGAAAACTGTCTTGCAGCGCCCATCTAAATATTTCTGAACATCTTGAACTATCAAACTTTCTTATAAATATGGTTTTCCAAGAGGTAGTTAATTAGAAGGAGCTTTACATGAGTCCATAGAAATTATGCAATACTCATTCTTGAAATTGTCAAATATTCATCCCTTTGTACCTAATGAGGACTCAACTAAAAATACACAAGTAAAAACACTCGGGCTTCTTTGAAAGGTAAGTCAAAATGTTGTGATTGCAGGCATGGTGTAAAGGTAATTGCCTGACTCCACCATCAAGTGTGAACAACTTTGCATTTCCCTACCAATAGACATAAATCCTTGACTATTACAAAATCAAAACAAGAAAAATAAAATAAAAAACAAAACCATAAAAAAATGCAGATTTCTCCTTCATATGATTATATCAAGGATTATAAAGAAACAGAAAGCAAAATTGGTGAAAAGGGGGCTTTGATATCCTCACCACAGAATAAAAAGAACTGAAGCAACATAGATTATCCATAAAATTCAGCTCCACCTCAAGTCCTCCAGATATCACTCAACATCGACCGCCTCTGCATAAAATTAAATAATAATAATAATAATAAAAGCTTAATCCAACAAAAACCCACCAACCAGAAAAACAAAAATTTTATGGATGTTCCACAGACAGCAACATCAACGCAGGAAATTCTAATCAAAATTCAATATATCATTAAAAAAAAAAACATAATATTTATTCAAAATTACCAAATGGGTATTCAAGAATATTCCTTACCGATCCAGCAATCCACTAATTCTTCCAAAGGAACAGAGCAGCAGAGGGCTTGAATTAGAGAGAAAGTACTAGATATATAATTATATAGAACCACTACTAAGAAACAGAAATCTTCTTCTATTATATATATGTATAAACATACAAATAAAAAATTCAACTAGAAAGTTAAAGAATTTATATATGTAGATGTATATGGTATGGTTGAAGGTGTAACCGTTTTTTTTTTTTTTTTTTTTTTTTTTGGGTTGATGAAGAGAAGGGAAGGGAAGGAAAAGGAAGAGAAGGGAAGAAGAAGACTTTGAAGGGGGAAAGAAATGGCTGCCAAAAGGCAGAGCTTGCCCTTGTTGACTTTTGCAGTTTCTTTTTTTTTTTTTAATTTATTTATTTTATTGGTGTTGTTTTGTTTTGTTTTGTTTTTATTACTGACACTGTTTGTTAGTTTGATTATTATTACAGCTGTTTTTGAGGTTTCTTCTTCTTCTTCTTCTTCTTCTTTATTCGTTTTCTCAATTTCACACACATATATAGTCATAGATTTTTTTTTCTTTTTTTATAAATATATATATATATATATATAGTCATAGATTTGATCAAAATGGAAAAATGAAAATTTTGAAGAGAAGCATTGGTTCGGTCACCTCTTTGGGTGTGTGGGACAGACAAGGGGCCACCTGGCCTTTCTTTACGAAGTCAGCCACTTCTTTTCTTCTTCTTTTTCTTTTTGATTTTTATTTTTTGTTTTGTTTTGTTTTATTTTCTTGCTTTCTTTCCTTTCCTTTTCTTTTTCTTTGCTAAGATCGGTCTGTCCATGTCTTTTTCCAAAGACTCTCTCTCTCTCCACTCGCTCTCGTCATCCTTAGGATTTTCCTAACCCTTGTTAGGTTAATTATTCGGTTGCTCCCGCTCCCTATATTATAATATCCGTATCAGTTTAGTCCTCATTCTTTTTTTCATAGTTTATAAAGACACGAAAAGATTCTACAAACTATTGATAATTAATTAGTTTAATTACTTGATCGAACCTTAAATTATTATGTTTGTGATATTTGAATCCCCGTTTATTTATTATTATTATTATTATTTTGCTGAAAGATTAATTTTTATTGAATTTAGTTTTTTAATAAACATGAATGATAGAAATCAGTACGTGCACCCAGGCATACGGCTAAATCAGCACCCTCATCCCTTTTTTATCTCACAATATTATCAGATAAAAGGAAAAATAAATATTATAAAAGAGTATGATACAAGAGGAAAAATAAAAACCTTATAAATAAAACTGAGCTAACAATAGCCAAATGCAGCCTAAAACGTCGGAATGCAGTCTCAAAGAATTAAGCCAAGACTCTTACCTTAAAAGTAGCTTTCAAATATACCTTAATAAAAATTAACTAACCAAAACTCATTGGGGGAAAAGAGTACATCTTTACCACCATGGTCAGCTAAGTACAAGTTATGAATGGGCATTCTCACTAGAAAAAGGAACATCAGTTAACTACTTGCAAAATATGTAGCATGTGAGACCTTTCAAATCTTTCATTACTGCATCCACAAAAAATGAGTGGAGAATTAAACCACCAAGTGGCATCTTGCAAGGATACCGCATGAGAGGCTAGTCTATCTATATAACATATAGTTCCCCTCTCGAAAAATATGTAACACCCGAACGTGATATTGGCCAAAAAAAATTCAAAGCCTGATTTCAGCGTGACAGAGAGCGCCATGAGACTTGTTGGGTTTGTGTGCTAAGAAGGTTGACGACGTATATTGAATCACTTTGAAAACAGAGGAAGTTCCAGTTATGCTTTTCTACGAATTCAATGGCACAGATTTATCCCAATCAATTGTGTTTCACAGGCAAACAGAATCCTCAGAAGATTTGATAAGCAACCTTTGCGAAAGTCCCTGTAAGTACGAAAAGTACCTACACAACCTGCCAAGCCAGGCAAGTCATTGGCGGTGCCATCAGTATTAAATCTTATTTATCCATAATGAGAGACAAGCATACCATTGCACTTCAACAATATTTGGAGCTTTTTGAGACCTGCTTCAAACATGAAACAAATTAAGGATTAAGAGGTCCGAGACACAGTTTCTCATTGCTCCCGAACCCAGAGCGTCCGCCGCCTCACTTATGTTGCGTCGCACGAGAAGGAGAGCTTGCTGAATAGTGAGGTTTTGTCTTGGAAAATAATTACGGACTTGTTTGGCTCAAAGTTTATTTTAAACTAAATTATACTTTTTTCATCATGATTTTTGTTTTTTTCTGAAAAAAAATTTCGTCTTTTCTGAAAAAGTTTTTTGTCTTTTCTGAAAAGTCAACAAAAATTATTATTAAAACTTAAAAATCTTAAATTAAACTCATTCACCAAACACCCCCTACATTCCTCAGCTTCGAGACGAGCCAGAAAAACTAAATAATAAATTAAAAATATAAAAAACTTTAAAAAAGAAAAAAAATAGAATATATATTTTTGGGAAAATTCCCTACAGTAAAAGCGCTTACAATAGGATCATTAACATTAGCCTTACAATTTGAATATAACAGCAGTTATAAATGAGTCTAATATTATAGTTACAAAAAAAAATCCTCCTATGATATGTAGCAATCACTTGCGTAATTATACTTTTTAGTTTTAATTATTTCATTCTTAAGATTTTATTTCAAAAGGTATATAATGCATTTTGAAAAGTTAATTTTTTATGCCATCAGATTGTCTAACATACAAATCTATGCCTTTTTTCAGTTAACAATTAATTTTGACCTAATATTTCTCAAAACACTCTCAAAAAGAAAAACTAAAATTGAATGTTATTTACCTTCTTATATTATGTATTTTATTTTTATTCATAAAGTATGAACCATTCTTATACCATTAGATTACGCATACATAAATATGTACATTTTCTCGATCAATATTTAATTTTGGTATCAAAATACCCTTCAAATTAAAGATCTCCAAAATTTAATACATGCGCGTTGACGGAGATACGCAAGCCTAGTGTTATTCCCACCCGTCTATTTTCGCTCTCTTGTCACCAGGAATCTATGTTGCTCTTGCTAAACGAAGAAGAAAGGTACATTCTCAAAGACAAGGGTGGGCCGAGGAGGGATAAGAATGGGGTGGGTGGCAACGGGGTTGGGTGGAGATGGGAGTAGGGGTAAGAAGTCTGAATTTTTTATTGTAAAAATAATGTTTTTCATTTTTAAAATTAAAATGGTACTTTGTGGATTTTTTTAGGTCAAAATGAAGTGTTGACCAAGAAAAAAGTATATATTTGTGTAATAAAGCAATACAACGGTATTAAATTGCATGATTTTAAAGTTCATGGTATACTTCCTAAAAATAAGCAATTTAGTAAACAAATTGTTTAATATCCAAATTTATACCTACTTAGATGATAAAAATAAAATGTATGCTATAAAAAGGTAAATAACATTTAATTTTAGTCTTTATTTCCAAGATATTTTGGACATTTTAAATCAAAATTAAGTGTTGACCGAAAAAATATATAGATTTTATATTAAATGTAATCTAATGGTATTAAAATGTAAATTGTCAAAATGCGTTATTTATTTTCTAAATAAAATTAAAACACAAGGTATAAAATATAAATAGTCCTTAATAGTAACCTTAGGATTTAAATATAATAGATTTAGCATTACTTATCATTTTCTATCCTACAATTAACTTTTATTTAGAAAGTACTAGCCTAATTACCCGTGCGTTGCATGGGGAAGGAAGAAAAAATATAAATTGAAAAATCTAAGTATTATATAATAAAAACAGTTGATTAAAATGAAGATTATAGATACATTAACTATATTTTTTTAGGTATTTACTGTTATAATATTAAAGTACATATATTCGTGTTTATATTAAAGTATCAGAGTTATATATACAAACAAACATATATGGACATATGTTTACAAACAAAAGTTTTGGAAATCATATAGTTTTTGTTGAAATGTCGTCAGCCATGTTTAATTTTCTTCAACTTTTCTTCTGATCTGTTATGATGGGGAAAAAAATTAATGAGGGAAAAAAGTTATTTGCAGAAAAATTTTCAAGCAAAAAGAATAATAAATTTTTTTTAAAAAAAAAGAGCCGATGAAGAACAGAGACAATATCTGAAGCAACACACATTTACACACAAAACAGATCACACAATTAAAACAAATTAAAAGCGTTAATTACAAAGTTACAAACCCCAGTCAAACCAATTATGACACTGTAAGTAACAGATTTATAACAAATAGCACAATCACAACTAAAAAAAATCTTGAAGCATTAAATGTGTAGGACAAAGCAGCAAAAAAAGATTAAATTCTCTGATCACATAAAGAACCTGGTCAAATAATCCAAAAGAGTAAATAATGAGAAACCCTAATAATCCATTCAAATCTAACTAAAAGATAAAATATAGTTATGAAATATAATAGAAAATTATAAACAGAGAAATTAAGTGAACAAAAATCGGCCATAAAATCGAAAAAATATTACCCGGGGAATGAAAACCAAAAAAAAAAAAAAATTACAAACATCACAGAAAAAAAGCCTTCAATATCTCCTTTAATACTCCCAATCAGCCACCTTAGTAGTATTACCATTCCAAGCTACAAAAACAAATTAATAAATAACAAAAATCATAATCAATTTATATTACATGTAAGAAGAAAAAATTGGAAAAAATTTACTAAAATAAATAGAGTGAAAACAAAAACATACCTTTTTTGTTTCCTCTACATTTATTTTATCAATAATTAGGAAAAAATTCCCCAAATAAAAATTTAAGGTTTTGATAAAACAAACACACAGAGGGGGAAGAAAAAAATTACTCTGAATAATATAAGAAGATGGAAACAAAAGGTTAACCGACGAAGGCAGAAAAAGAAAGCAAAAAAAAAAAAAATCCTAGATTTCGAAGATCATAAATCCAAAAAATAAGAAAATAGAGAAAGCATTAAAAAAAATCTTGCATTTTATATTTATTCCATTATACATATACACAAAAAAAAATAAAAATAAAAACTCCCCAAAACCGGACAAAAAATGCAAAAATAATTACAGAGGAGAAAAAAAAAAAGGCAAAAAAATATACCCCAACAAAACAGAAAACAAAACCTAAACCTCCAAAACAAAAATCATACAACAACAAAAAAAGCAAAAAAATAATACACACCGAAAAAAAAAAAAAAAAAAAAAAAACCCCAAAATGAAACCCTAAAAAACCCAAAATACATAAAATCTGAAGAGAAAAAGAGAAAGCAGCGAATGGAGAAAAAATTAGAGAAAAATAAATAGTGAGGAAACAAACACAAAATCAAGAGAGGGGTGACGGCAACGGCAAGAGGATGGCAAACTTAGAATTTGGGAACCAAAAAGGGTATGGAGAAAGAGAAAGAGGAGCGGCAAGAGAGAGAGGAAGAAGAAATGAATAGTGATAGGCTAAACACAAAAGCAAGAGAAAGAAGAGCAAATGTAGACTTTGGGGAGCAAAAAGATTATGGACAAAAAGAGAGAGGAACGGCAAGAGAGAGAGAAGAAAAAGAAATGAATAGTGAGAGGCTAAACACAAAAGCAAGAAAGAGAAAGGCAAACTTATTAGACTTTGGAAAGCAAAAAGGTTCTGAAGAAAGAGAGAGAAAGGCAAACTTATATTTAATGTACAAAGAGATACATTTCTCGATTAACACTTAATTTTAAAGTCAAAAATACCTAAAATATCCTTAACAAAAAAAGTTTGGATTATCTAACTTTTAAACTATGTATTGGCTTTTATTTAGAAACTACACCATGCATATTGAAGTCTTGCATTTTTATACAATTCGATTACATCAAATATATAACTATATACCTTTTTCTTTATCAATACTTAATTTTTTACAACAAAATTGGCCAAAATACTATTAAAATAATTAAAGATACTCTAATTTAAATAAAGAAATTAAATAAAATCCCAATCACGTTTTTTGTAAACCTTAATCGCTTATCTCATTTCTTGCACACACACACAAAAAGAAAAAAAAGAAAAAAAAAATCATTTATCTCATTCAAACATTTACGCTGCCGTACCTCAGCTTGCCAACAAAACCTACATCGTTTCATCTCATCCTTGACCACTCCCCCCTAAATCAAAAAAATTAATCATACAAAAATAAATGTAGAACTTACAAATTATACTTTTAAATAACACATCTAAAATTTCATCAGAATATCTTACACCGTCTCACTTTTACCCCACCACCTTGTATTGTAATTTTTAAATAATGTCTCCTTGAGAACAAATTCATGACTCCAATACTGTCAATTTCATCCTTGGATGTTCACTTAAAAAGAAGTGTAGCTGGTTAAGTAACTTGTTTGTACCATTTTTATTAGGAAAAAAAAAATTTCCTCTTTATTTTTTCTCATAAAAAATCGTTTCTTTTTTCCATTTCCATTTAGAATAAGTTAGCACTTCAATGTTACAAGAAGATACCACACGATGTCCTTCAGTACAAAAAATATTTAAAGTAAATAAAAATTCATGTGGTATACAATTTGAGAATTTTTTTAAAAAAATAAAGGATTACTTTTATTTATACCCTTTAATTTTAGAGTTACTCTCATTTTATTCATGAGTTTTAAAAACTCTCACTTTATCACATGGATTTTAAATTTAACTCTACTTTACCACTTTTATAAGAATTTCAGGAAAAAAAATAAAAAAATAGAAAAAGTGAGTTAAGCACAGTCTTGCGCTCTGTTTTTGTTTGTTTTTAGAAGAAATCCTATAGAATGGGCTCAGTAAAATTAATTCTCGTATTTTTCTGTATATGTTTTTGAGTGAAATTTTAATAGCAATGGTAAAGTGGGGGTGAATTCAAAGTTCATGTAACAAAATAAGAGTTTTTAAAATTTAAGAGGTA
Source organism: Ficus carica (assembly GCA_009761775.1). Taxonomy (NCBI): domain Eukaryota; kingdom Viridiplantae; phylum Streptophyta; class Magnoliopsida; order Rosales; family Moraceae; genus Ficus; species Ficus carica. Next base: position 130,779 of record VYVB01000464.1, on the reverse strand, counting down.
AAGAAGATGTGACCCTAGAGACTTTACGAGTATAGAAAAAAAAATATATAAAAAAAGATTTTGTAATGCTATACATATAAAAAAATAAAAAAAAATAAAAAATAAAAGGTTAATTGGATTAACAAGAAAAAGGGGGGGAAAAAAAAGTGGGAATGGTATAGACGTACTCTTTTGAATCCTTTGTCCACTTTGTTTGACTCCTTTGATATTATTTTACACGAGGATTATTCAGAAATCAAAGTTATTCTGCCCTGTGAAATGTCATTGTTTTCAAGTTTATGTTTTCTTCAAAGCAATTTGGCAAAAGAAGCTCAACAAGTTTTTTCTTTTCAGTAAATTTTTTTTTTTAATTTTTTTTTTCTGGTGAGAATTAACGAGAGGCAACAATTAAAGCAACATAATAAGAGTAAAACTTGGAAATTTCTTTAATCATATCATTGATTGGGTCAACAATTTCTGGTCATACATTCAATATGTAGGGACAGTAGCACTTAGATATTTTTTATGAGAGTAGAACTTGAAAATTCAGTACAGTTTGAATACATGATGCATGTTGTTCTACAACTCTTTAGTATTATCATCTAAGTAATTACTTAGACGAGATCAATAAGATTTATTTATAAGTCAAACTTTTATCTCTTTTTAAGACTTTATGTTAGATCTTTCACAAATTTTATGTGATATTTACTTCTTTATGTTTATTTAAACAAAAATCATCATATTTTATAGGTGGTGGACAAAATTTGATATTCTAATTGCCTACTCTTTATCATCAATTTTTTGGTAATCTTAGAATGCTTCTAGTATACTGAAAGAATTCACCCGACTCAAGAATCAAGATAATAAGTTTTTACGTTGTTGAATTCAAATTAAATTAAATATTTAAGGCCACCCTAATCTTAGTTAGAGTAAACAAAAACAAAATCGTCAGTGATTATATATATAACATAATGGTAATTTCACATCTGAAGCAAAGAATTTGAATCCTACCTTAAATTCAAAAAAAAAAAAAAATTATTCCTGAATTTTCTAATACTTGCAAAATATATCAACGAAAAGAGTACAGTTATAGCATATAATACATTGAACATTTCAAATGTTTGTAAAATCTTGCCTCCGTTTGGTAAGTTAGTTGTAGATGAAATTTTTAAGTTAAAGTTAGTTGACTTTTCAAAAATTAATTATAAATTTTATTGACTTTTAAAAAAAAGATAAATATTAAGATGAAAAAGTATAATTTAATTGAAGTTGAATTTTAATATCAAACAAAGCAAAATAATCAAGGAATACTTTTCTATATGGATGATATAAATTTGGTCAATCTATTCAAAAGGTCATAATTAGCATAAAACTCATATTTTTTCAGTCAACTTGGCCAAAAATAAAAAATGTGTGCCCGTCTCATTAACCATTTTGAAGAGTGGTTTTAATCGATTGATGGGTTTTCTTCATCACGGCTGGATGTTGTTGTCATTGGTCTTTGCTTTTGTGTGTGTGTGTTTTTTTTTTTTTTTTTTTTTTTTTTTTTTTTTTGGGGGGTTGGGGGGTGTGAAAATTTTTGGTCTTGCCTTTGTTGTTGTCGTCCATTGGAGCCTCATCTTAGAAGCCTAGTGGAAGTACAGCTAATAAGGGTTGAATTCTTTCATTCATGATATTAAGTGCCAAACATTAATTAACACCTTGAAGGACGGCTAAACAAAACCATCTGTTAGGGTTTTAATTGCTCGTTGGAATACTTATTTGACAAAAGACCTTGAATATGATTATTAATCAGAAAAAATATACATATTTTTTATGCCTGTATTTTTTTTTTTTTTTTTTTGGTAATTATTGCGAAGATACCTGTTTTTTTTTTAATTATTAAAATGGTTGCATAATATATATTTTTTAAAACTATCATTCTTGTACCTCGGATTTTTTTTTTTCAAACATAAAATGTCTTATTTACCATTTTAATTTAATAATAAAAATATTATTCTTAGATTTATTGTTTAGAGTTTTTTACAAACAATTCTAAGTAAAAACTACAGGACAGTTTATGTCCCAAAAACCAGTTTCAAAGTATTATTTGACATTAGATCTTGAATATGATTATTAATAGGAAAAAAAAATTATTTGTTTTGATGCCTGTATTTTCTGTAATTATTGCAAACATACCTTTTTTTTATGATATTAAAATGGTTGCATAATTTTTTTCTAAACATATCATTCTGGTAACTTGAAGTCCTTTATTAAAAATTATTATTTTTAAAATTAATTTTAGAGTATTTTATGAACAATTTAAAATATCTGTCCCAGAAACCAGTTTCAAAATATCAAAGTAACAATTTTAAAAACGGAAAGTTGCCATTTTAATATATAAAAATGCAGGGTGCCTTCAGAATAATTTCCAAAAATACAGGATATCAGAATGATTTTTTTACTCTATTTTTTTAACGTAAATTTTTTTCCTCTATTTTAATAAACATGGTTGCAAGTCATGAATAAGAAAGACTATGTTTCGTTTGGTGAAACGTCTTAAACTCAAATTTTTCATATCAGTTTTTATCTTTTTCTGAAAAGTCAACAAAAATTATAATAAGTTTTTAAAAAGTTAACCAACTCAAACTAAAAAATTTCAACTCAAACCATTTCATCAAACGGACCCTAAGAATCAAAGGCATCGACAAATACTATGCTTGTGTTTGGTTCATCACTTGGAGATAAAAATTTTAAGTTGAAGTTGATTAATTTTTCAAAAACTAGTTATAAATTTTGTTAACTTTTCAAAAATAAAAAATAAACACTGATATCAAAGTTAAATTTAAATATCAAACAAAATCATAATTTCAAAAGCACAAAGTTTATTTACAAGTTAATTAAAACCATTGGGAATTTTCTTTACTTTTAAATAATTACCTTGTACTTTGTATAACTAGGAGGTAATTCATTGAAGCATCTTGTCAACAAGTCAAAAGCTGCCTTTAAATCTCTTTCCTGGTTTAACAACCTTTTACGGTTCCAAATTGTCTTGGAGGCTGCGATTTTTAAGGCCCTAGTGTTTTGATTTTGAATTGTTGTGGCATTTGACAAACTTTAAGATTTGCACTTTAACTTTTTTATTCACCAAAAAAGATTTGCACGTTAACTCCAAAACACAAGTTTTTGAGTTACTTTCACATAGTTTTTTTTTTTTTAATAAGCTCTTATAATTTTGTTTATTTTTTCTGTTTTGCTTCTACTGATATAAGGTTTTTACATATATGCCCCTATCATTGAGGAATCCATGAATTATTGTGAGGGGGACTAATTAAATTTGATTGTAAATTATTACAACTGTCTTGATGGCTGAAATAATAATTTTCACATATACGTTGTTGTTTCTAACAAGTTAATTTAACTCTTCTCTTGACCAATTTTTTACTTTATCTTAAAAAAATAAAAAAAATAAAAAGATTAGTTTATTTCCTTTTTGAATCTCTGTCCGGTATTCAATGACTTTCAACATAAAGTTTAGAGGAAAATTTTATATTTTTTTGATAAAATAAAGCAAATGAAAAAGAAAAGGTCAGAGCATAGACATATCACAATCAAGGCTAATTAATTATATTTAAGTAGGATGCTCTGATATTTCTATCTAAAATTTATTGCGATGCATAATTTAGACATTCCACCCAGGAAATCAATGTATATACTCTTTTTTAAAAATAGATATGTACATTTGTAAGAAAAATCAAGCAAAAAAACAAATAAGAGAGAGAGGAGGAAAAAAAAAAACTTGTAGATATATTTTAATAAACAATCCAAACCATTAATTATTGATTGGAAAATATCTTCATAAAATTTTCTCTAATGTAACTGTTCATGTGAATGCTATATTTATAATATAAAAAAGCGTGAATTACATATATGTTTAAACATATGTAGGCTGAAAAGAAAAAAAAAAAAAAAAAAAGTTGGGTGGGTGGTGTGGGCGTTTAAGCGGGGTTATACATAAATTTGCGCATAAATGTGGGCTAAAAATAAGAAGAAAAAAATAGTTTAGGGGGTATTGAGCCCCCTCGGGCTCTTTGGATTTTTGCAATTTTAAAAAATATGTGCTCTCATTGCAGTAGAATGTTAGATCCGCCGTTGTTTTCACGTGTTCTCTTTTTTGATATATTCAGTCAATCCAACTAAGGGCAGTTTCATTTGTGGAGTGGATAACTTAAATAAATAACTCAATTAAATGCAAAGCCATTAATTAGTGAATAAATAAATAAATAAGATTGGTTCAAAATAAAGGTACTTGATCCTGTTCTTCACTGTGTAGCAGGTAAACTGTAGTTGTCCGCAACATTTCGCAGAAGTGAAATGGTTGAGTACATTTTTGTCTCTACGAGCTTGGGATTTAATGTGTTACAGCAGAGATCAATCACTGAGACATTGTTGCGTGATCTTTGATCGGTAGAATCACTTATGCCGGTTTGAACGATACATTGTATTTTAATAGCAATTGAAACTGGTGGTTGCAAGTATAATCTAGCAATAATTATACACTTGAATTCATCATGAGGTGTAAAGTTTGAATCTTCCTATTTTCAAGTTCTTTTTTAAAAAAAGGAAATTTAAATTGAATTTTTGTGTCGAATGTAGAATTTAAATTATATGTTTAAATAAAATATATGTTTGATTTTAGTGGGAAAATGAAGGATGCGCAACCGAAAACAAATTTTAGGAAATTGTTATTATTATTATTATTATTAGGGAGAAAGAGAAAAATATCATTTTTTGAAAAAAGATTTATGATAAATAGCATATTTTAAAAATACTTAAGATAAATAGCATATTCATGATAAATAATGTATTACAAAGCATTATTCACTATAAAATTATCTTAAAAATATTCTTCTAAATAAAATGTTTGCGGTAAATATCACAATTATGATAAATAATTTATTTATGAAATATATTTACTATAAAATTAGCTTAAAAATTATTGTAAATAAACACTTTATCATAAATATACTATCTACCTCAAATATTTTTAATAAATGCTATTTATTTACAACAACATTTATTATTATCATTAATATTAGGAATAAAATGAAAATATAATCATATCCACCAGGTGCACAGAAATAACTATACAGTAATTCCACATTTGACTCTATCAAAAAATGAAGAATTTAAATCCCTCTATCCTAACTTTAAAAATAAATGACAGTGTGTAGTTAGTATATGGTAAGCTTAGGTTGTAGGCATAGCCTAACGGTAATACCACACTTGACTCTATTTAAAGGTGTAGAGTTCGAATCTCTCACCCCCAAATTCAAAAAAAAAAAGAAAAAAAGAAAAAAAAGAAAAAAAAAAGTTGATTGGTAAGTTTACACGAAATTTTAGAAAACTTGACCAATGATGCGATGCCCCCAAACTAAGAGCTTAATCACACACCACTAGCTCCAAAAGTGCAACTTAAACTTGTAATTCTTCCTAACTTTACAAAAATAAAGCCCAAAAAAAAATTATTAAAATAGTGGAAATAATAATTTTTGGTAACAAAATTCTTTAAACGAAATTACAATCATTTTTCTAATTTTCTAATTTTTCTTAAATTAACCACTTTATCATAAAAACTAGAATCATGTACTTTAGCAATCAAGCAAACACACGACTCTTTAACAAAATTTACAACAATTGATGAAAAAATCCTATCCATCAAAATCGAGAGACCTGTAGCACCAAAGAAGACTGAAAACACAACCTAACACTAAATAAGAAAAACAAACAACCAAATTGGGGTAAAAAACCATTGGTATGACATAGCTCATAGAAAATGAAAGAAAAATCCCAAGCACCGTTGAAGAAACCTCTGATGATGAGATTACTGACAAAAGAGACACCGGTGAAAAGCAGTAGAGTTCGTGAGACACATGATGCAATTGAAGTGCCACCCAAACAGCGGCGTGTAATCAACACCCCGCTATAAGAAATAATCACCAGATGCCATCACCATTTTTGCTTGAAGACCAAAATGCCACCACTGTAGGAATTTCACCGCTACACAGATCAAACCCTAGAAGGCTTTCAATTACTAGATATTAAAAAAACCAATAACAACATTCCAAACTAATGGTCACCAACATCCGCCCACCTTCGGTCTGGCGTCAAAAGAAGCTCCACACTGCACACTATCCCCACCATCGGAAAGCCCACCATTTGACAGACAGAGCTCAAATTTCAAGGCTGGAAGCTCGGTGACCAACGTTCGGAGAGAGGTGAGGCCCCAACCTCCTGGATTTTTGTAAATTTTTTGGCCTCTTCGGTTTTGAAAATTCTATTATCTCCTAATAATTTCCCCCCTATATCAAATATTTCAATTAATTGCCCCATGAAGTTTTTTTAGTTACTACATTTATTTAATTTTTTTTTTTAAACAACTCTCATATCACGCTAAATTTTGTTTTTCTAGTACTTATGTTTACTATTTAATATCTCAAACAAATCAAAATCAACTATACTACATAAATTTAAAATTTATAAACTTTAAACTTTAGAAGTAAATTAAGCTCCATTGTAAGCTTAGTTCATTTAAGAAAAAACAAAAACCAAAGATACAATTAGAGATAATGGTAAAATATAAGAGTTCTGAATCAAACTTTTTGACTTGATTGAAAAAAGAAAATTTTCTAGCTCCGCCATAGGATTCAGGCTTCCCACCCAAAAATAAAAATAATATTAAAAAAAAATAGTGGCACCGCCACCGCCCATGACATGCTTAGCTGCGGTTCCGGAGCTCCAACCATCCCACTACCTTCAACCTTCTCTATCCACTCTCTCCTCCCTTTCTTCACTTGCTTCCCAATTCCTAATGCTTTGTTTGGAACACCATTTCATTTCAAACTAAATATACTTTTTTATTTCAATTTTTGTATTTTTCTGAAAAAGTTTGTCTTTTCTGAAAATTCAACAAAAATTTTCAACTCAAACTTAAAATTTTCAAACTCAACTCATTCACTAAACGAACCCTAAGTGCCTATTTGGCAAAACCAGTGCAAGCTGGTGTTTTTGAGTTGAGTTCGAACTGAACTCGTTTGGCTGGGCAGTTCAGTTTGGAAGGCCATTTGAATCGTTATATAGTGTATTGAGTTGGGTTTACTGTTGCCTGCCCACCCACGTGAATTGATTCCCCAACCTCGGAAGCCCCCCCCCCCCCCCTCGACAGACGCCCGTTTCTTCTTCGGCTCTCCCCATCTTCAAGCAACACGCTACACAGGAGTTCCTCTCTCCCCATTTGTGTTGCAACAGTTCCCAGCCCCTTGGCAACCATCCCCTCCGGCAGTTTGGCCCCCACCCACCGACTACGACTTCTCCCAAGCCGTCGGCAACCATCCCCTCCGGTGAGCCCATCCACCGTGGCCTCCCACCAACCCAGTTACGAGCTTCCTATTTCCCCACTCACCGCCGAATTGCGAGCTCACCGGCCTCGCGAGTTGCAGAAGAAGAAACGGAAGAAGAGACGGAGCCATTGGAGGCTCCGCCGTTCTCGGCGGTGACGGCGCTAATGGGGACAAGGTTGCGAAGCCTAGAGGAGGAGGAGGAGAGAGGTGGTGGCGGCGGCCATGGTGACGGTGTGCCTGACGGTGACGGAGGTGGGGGTGGATTCGGGAGAGAATTGGGAAGGTTTTAGGATAAAAAAAATCTTAAAAAATAATAAAATAAATATAATTTTTGTGATAAATATTATATTTGAATGTATAATAAAATTTATGTGCATGGAGCATCTAAGCCGTTTAAAACAGATTAACTGTCAAAAATTTTACATAGCAACTTCAGGATACGCAAATAAGGATTATTTCTTTAATAACTACGTAATTCTTATTGTATTTTATGACTATGTAAAAAATATTGTTAAAACTTTTGATATATGTTAACATACAAACAAGACCCTTATTTTTTTATTTTTTTTTTTCAACTTAAATTTTTTTACCAATCACAACTCAACTTCAACTTTTTAACTTTACTTTTTCACCAAACACTCAACTCAACTTAAACTTTTCAACTCAAACTTTTTACCAAACACTCAACTTTTAAACTCAACTTAACTTAACTCAAACTAAACTTAAAAATCTTAATTCAAACTTGTGAACCAAACAGGCCCTAAGACTTTTACTACTTAATTGGCCCTTCGTTGATATCTCTTCTCCTCCTAAACGGATATTCTAATCAAACAAAATTCACACATTGTTTTTCTAATCACATAAATGTCAACTTTTGAGTTAGAATTAGTCTAAATTAACTGCACAAAAAACCTTTTTAACCTACATATAATAACTTGCACATTTAATTTTAGAGAATTTATATTGTAAAAACTGTCCTTTTTCACTCTCAGTACGAAATTTCGTCTTAACCGCTGGATTATTTTTAAAACGGCTGTGGCACAAATCTCTCAAGTCAAAAACTACATATAGGACAGAGTTAAAAACTATACTGCCATAAAAAGAAAAATTAAACCAAGCATAAAAAAGAAAGTTATAATCATATTTAAACTTTGCAACACGAATAGATACATTAGTCTGACCTATACCTTGAAAAACCTGCCTTAAACAATAAGAACTGATTTTGGTTAAATTGGTTATAAGTTACATTTACACACAAGATTAGACGAGACATTAAAATTACTAAAAAAAAAACGCCCATCTATGTACAGGTTGGGCTAATTAGAGAAATATGGGAGATCTTCACTCAAATGCTATAGACATGAAAGCGTCGTCATCCAACAACTTATCAATTTCAATCAGGTCATCATCGGCATCCGCTGGTTCTTCTGAATCATTCAACGCCATGTCCGTCACCTGCGACATTAAACCAATTGGGTACAGCCCACCGAATTAGTTCCGACATCTGACAAAATGATGAAGAGGATAATGACCAAAATCATGGAATCATAGGATCCTAACAAAACGATGACAAGAATCATATAGTTTTTGGAATTAGAATTTGTTGCAACTACAATATTCTAGGAATGAGAATTGGACAGAAACATTTTTGAAAAGATGCTCTTAACAGACTCAAAAATGAACAGATCAAGGTGGTGGATGAAGATATTTCCACTGCCATAAGATTGTTAATAATCCAAGTGTTGCAGTCTGTTGTTTCACAATTTTGGTGACAATAATAACTAGCCTGTTAAGATGCAGTATCTGTCTGGTAGTAGGTTTATTAGGGTTAAGGATTTCTTTTCTGAAATCTCTTCCTTTAACTCTCATCTTCAGCCTCAAAAGGTTTTGCAATTTAACCTCACTTTACAAGCAAAATTAAAAAGAACTGGGGCAGGGACAAGGGGACAGATCCGTCAAATACTTGCACGAAAAGTAATTTGCACTAAACAAGATGGATGATCCTCTCATAAAGATAACAATCAAGCTGCTTATACTTGCAACAGTCTGCAATTAAGAAAATAAAACCTAAAAAAAAATAAAAAAGGTCATATGTTTACCTTGGTTTCACGGAGCCCTTGGACAACATTTAGCACTCTGCGATACTGAGCTCGTCCCTCGGGATATTGAACCATGGACTTCACCCTAGTGAGGGCTTTTTGCAACCTTTCTTCAGTTTGTTTCCTCCCCTTCTTAAGGAAATCATAATCATCCTCTTTTACGGGTATGATTGGTAAGTTTGGTTCCTTGGGAATTGCATCAGGTCGAAATCCCCGCAAACCACTCCCTTTACGTCTCCAACGCAATATAACCTTCTCCAGAATCCCCACTGACCAGACGATAGCTCTATATTGTTTCCTTACCTGGTGTCCTCTTACATGTGCCTAAAAACGATGGAAGTAAGGAGTTTAGCATTTGTTCATCATCAGTTACTCATAGGGAGGTTAGCTTTTCTGTAGTATATAGGAAGGAAAACTTCCCCCAAGTGAAATAGATCTTATAACATTTGCTTTTCATCTTCTACGAGGTTACCTTAAAGATGTAATATAGAATTCTTCAAAAACCAATGGCTAGTACGAAACATTAAAGTAAAACAATTCCAGAAAGAAAAGAGAAGTTAAGGAGCAATGATGATGAAACCTGAATTTTAACAATTCTTTGCCGAATCAGCAGGAATTCTTTTCTCTTCGTCCAACCACGGAACTTTTTTTGTATGCGTACTGCAGCTGAATTAAATTGCCCATCACTTGGTCCAGACTTGCTCGACCTACCAGCCAGTAGTGAAATAGCCCGCTCATCTGATAATCCCGATCCATCAGTACTGTACTCATTTAATTGTCTCCACTCAAAAGACTGCATCCTGAACATCTGATGTATACGATCAGCGGCTTGTGTGGCATTACGTACAGCTGTAAGTGAATCCTTTAGCGACAGTGCATCCGGCATTAAACCATAAGTCACAGGCGTTGCTGTCCTTTCTGAAATAGTTTGGATAGCTTGTGTTCCAGAAATTTCAGCAGCTCCATCTTCCTTTGAGTCATTCACCGATAGGCAAGAGAGATGACTTGTCAGGGAAGACTCTGCAAGGAAACCCGAGATTCCTTTGTGTCCATTTACAGATGCTAGGTCTGCTGGTGATCTACCCAGCGGAAATTCTGGAGATGGATCAGTTGAAGCTCCAGTTGCCGCTCCATGAGATACAAGGAATGCAACCGTCTGCTCTCTGAATTTTATGAATTTAGAGCAAGTACGAACAGATCAGCTATACCAACAAGATTATAAATGGCACTTAATACTTATTGCTAAAAAAATCAAAGCATATATAATCCGTGAGTGAGCTTTCTAGCATGATTTGGAGTAGCTGACGATAGTTAGTTTATTCTGTATGTAAAAATGGGCAGCAACATGGGCTCAAAACTTAAATAGGTGCAATAAAATAAGGGCTTGTTTACTTCACTTGAATGGGAAAGGGAATAGGAGGATTCTGCCCTTCCCCGCATATTTATGTGTAAGTACAAAATTGGGAATGGTAATTTAGTGGGTCCACATGACATAAGGAATAAGTAAATAAAGGGAACGTCAGCCGACTTCCCTTGGTATAGTCCAAGTTAATTGAAAAACCATGGCCTTATCAATCCAATGGTGATCTAATTATGCTGCACAAGGTTACTTTAGTAGCTAAATTGATAAGATTAATACTCCTAGGTTTAGTAACCACTAAAATAGATAATAAACGCAAGAAAGGGAATCAATGATCCCTATTTTTTTCCCCTTCCTTCCCTTTCCAAACTCATTACCTTTCCCATTACATTTCATTACAGTTTGGTAAACATGCCCTAAGAGAACTTAGGGCCTTAGTCACCATTAGTCTGTACGTATGAAGTGGCTAAATGCAGATATATTTATACATACATAAACAGAAACATACATATTAATTGCATGCATGCATGCGTGCATACATACATGCATATACACACATTATATATATATATATATGCAAATACTTTGATAACACACACACACACACACACACACACAAAAGAAGACAAGTTTAGAAGCCCTTGCCTGCCATAGAATGCAGCCCAATGAAGAGCAGTCCATCCATTAACATCGCGGAAATTAATGCTAACTCCGGCGGTGACAATTGGCTTTATGGCCCAATCATAACCGAGAGCAGCTGCTAGATGTAACACACCTTGCCCCTCGTCATCTAACATATTTGGCCCTTTACCATCTTCAATTACTTTCTGAAGTAGCCACGAGTATAGTCTCTCTTTCATCAGCTTAGTAAACAGATGCTCTTTCACCTTGTATTGGGATAAATCCTGCTCATAGGCTGGGTCTACCTTCTGGTGACTTTCCTCTTCCTCCTTTAACGATATAACTTTGTTTATCAACTTTTGTTTCTCAATAACGGATCTAAAGGTGCAGCTTGTCGGGTTGACATTTCCAAGATACAGTAATCTTTCAAGTCGCAAGTGAAGGTGCAATTCTGTTGTGCTATAATTACAGATCTCTCTGATATCTAAATCCTTAGAAGCACCCCACTTATAATCAAATTCCCTAACTTCACTACAAGCTAACCTGTTGGAACAGGTGACATAGAATGGAACTGGTCCGGCCGTGTGTGGTGGAGCATAGCAACAAAGAATCCCATCTGCTAAAACCTCTGCAGGAACCTCCACCTCCCCATACATACAAGACCACTTGCATTTTTCGACCTCTTGCCAACTCTTCAAGAATGTTCCAATAATCAGAACCTGTTTTACATTGGAAAGATATTAGATTCCATGCAGGGAGAAAAACATATCGTTATCATTTCATATCACATGTAGATAATCATTATGTGTATGAATGAATCTATTTATTAAAATATCTATGATGCCATGACCCCGTCAGATTACAATCGACAAGCCACAATTTGCAAATCTAAAAATTTATAGGAAGTGAAACTTTCACTTGTAAACAGAACCTTAGATAGTTTTCAGAGTAACTATCTGAAAACTATTGCAGGTGAAAATAACAATAAAATTAATGAACCATGAAATCCCTTCAGCTAAGAATAATCAAAGAGAAAGGAAAATTTTTATTCATCTGTGGATCACAAAAGAAGCAAGACATCTCATTCTCTCAAAATAAAAGCTCAGGCCCTGCTCCAAATCTATAAAATTCTTGAAGACCGTAAAGTAGAATCTCCCATACGAACAAAAGATGCCTCGAGAAATCAGGAAGAGGAAGTAATGAAATAGGTTGAAACATTCAACACATTAATTCCAAAAGCCGAAGTAGCAGTAGAAGATCATAATGGTGCACTTGGATGGAACAAAAAGTTCACATTACAAGTAAATAAGGGGATATCTAAAAAGAAAAGAAAATAAATATAGTTCCCAGTATGAAAAACTATGCTATATTTGAGTTTCTGAAAAGATTTGTTAAGTTCAGCAATAAATAAACAAAAAAAAATAAAAAGCTGGAAATATAAGTACAGCACACTTTTAATGTGAAACTACATCCTATCATCTGATATTCTGCATATAAACTCAGAAATTATCTAAGGAAAAGAAAAGGGGAGAAATGCTTGATATAAATTGGAAAACAGTCTTAATATTCATTTAGTTACTCATCGATCAACCTCAGTTCAGTAGATAATAGATTCTACAAAATTTTACTTCCGTTTTAATCTTTTGATAGAATAAATCATATGAAATATTCATTACCTTGGGTTGTGAGTCTGTGAAGCCCCACTTTGGGGAAAAATTACTTATGCTGAAAAGCTGGTCCTGGGAGATAGAGGGGCTCAATGAAGAATCATCAACCACATTTTCAACAGTGCTCCATGGGATACCTGATGAGGACTGCATTTGTAGATTATCTACCTCCCCAAGTTCCTTGGTGGCCCACCGAGAAAAGCTGTCAACTTTCTTCAAGTTCAGTCCCTCTTCCCCATCTAGTAGCTGTTGTCTCAGAGTGAAAGCATAGTTGAGATTTCCTTCTATAGAAATCTCATTTTGCTGATCTAGATGAGTACTCAACAGATATGGAGATGCCGTCAAACTTGAATCGGGAGTACTTTTCTCAGATAGCATGCTCTCAAGATCAAATGACAATTCCAATTGTTCCACCGATCCTTTCGGGAGGGGCAACAAGTTGTCCTCAGGAGAAATCTGGCAAAATATCGTAAGTTAGAAGTTTAGAACACATATAAATGCTATTTTGGAGAAAACAAGATGTTCATAATTACAGCAGATGCCAGCGGAAAAATCATGACGTAAAAAATCACATGACTTGCATCATGTATGCCACCAACTCAACAAATCTCTGTCAACTAATTCAAGAGTATATGCACAATAATCAGCCTTTCGTATGTCAGGAAACCAACTCTCTCAGAAACTTGAGCTATTAGGGATTGGACCTAAATTGGTACTTATATTCGAATATGTCACTTGCATGGTGCCACCAGTCTGAATGAGTAAAGATCACCACAGTAATGTATTAACTATAACGAAGAAAACCATCATCGGATACCTAACCAAAGTAGTAAAGTAATATGTAATAACTCATATGTAATATTTTGACTTTAGAGTTGATTTTGGTTAACAATCTAAATTTTCCTTCCCTCCAGCTTCACTTACTGCATACAAGAGGTGAGTTGGAAACTTGGAACACAAACAACCCCACGGTATTATAAAACCCCAAATGTTTTCACAACTTTTCCAAAATTTAAACAGGAACTTGTGTATGTTTGGTTCTCCATCTCCAACTCAAAAATTCCAACTCAATTTTTGTCTTTTTCTAAAAAGTCAACGAGTTAAAATTTTTGAAAAGTCAATCAAATCCAACTAATGAACCAAACGGGGGCCAATCGAAGACCAGAAGTATCAAGCAAACAAAAATTTAATTACCAACCTTTTCTCTAATAAAAGAAAGCACCAACTTAAATCAAGGCATCAATATCCAAAATATTTGTGTGTGTGTGTGTGTGTGTGTGTGTGTGTGTGTGTGAACATATATAAAAGACTTCCTCTTATGGATGATAAAATCAAAAACAAAAGAATGAGGACAAGGAGCCCTCAAAAAGAAAAATATTAACAGAAAAAATAAAATTTTAGTAACACCAAGCTAACCAAAGACCATTGAGCACACATAAAAATTAACCCCTCATAACATCCTTCCAATTCAAAACAATTAAAAAAGAAAAAAGGGGGGCAGATTTTGGCCCATTTGACACTACTTTAGAGGCTGCTTTTACCTACAACAAATCAGAGTACTTCGTAAACCTTGCTTTTACCTAGTATGTTCTGAAAACTACCGCCCAGCAGAAAAATTAGAGAAATAGGTAAAGGTTTGCTTTTGGGCTAGTTAGTTATTGTGATCAAAACAGGTAGGTGCTTATCGAACCTCTCTTGAACCTACTAATATAGACATTATGGTGAATCAAAAGGAAATACGACAGTAGAAAATATGAAGATAATGGAGGGTTTCGAGGACCCCCAACCTCCCAAAGGCCTCAGCCAAACACTCAATAACAGAGTACACGATGTTCTCCCCCCTTCCCTGCTTCCTCACCTAGCTTTTATTTTACTTGTTCCCCGGTAACAAACTACTAATCACACTCTTAAAATACACTAACCACTAACTTCCCAAGTCTAGTATTAAAGGTTCCTAACACACACATTCCCTCCCTCTCTCTCTCTCTCTCCCTCTCTCTCTCTATATATATATAATAAACCATATAAATGTATATATATATATATATATACACACAGTGCCAACACCAAAATAAGAATTAGGTGATTGGTTGAGTATAAATATATTTGAGGTGATAAAATGAAAATTAGACATTTTAAAAATTTTGGTGTAAAAAAAAATGTGAACTATAATAACTTATTAATTAAACCAAGTATATCTAATTTTGTCACTTTTATCCATAGTTTACCAATCACCTCGGAGAAAATTCCATAACTCAAACCAAAAAACCAAAAAAACAAACATCTACCTACTTCTAATCATGGTCATAACAGCTGACGTCAAGGATTTCAATAGCCCAACAAAGCCAAACTGGCCCTTTATCAGTCAAAGCCCACAAAATCTGTAATCAATTATAAAGATTCAGGGCCTGTTCCTTTTCATTTAGTTTAGGCCCGCTCAACGAGCTCCTATGAAGGCGATTAGAAATTCTGTGCATGCATGTATGTTTGTATATGTATACATAAAGGGTTATTAGAATATCTAAAATACTTGAAACGTTTAATACCTGCCAAGCTGAGTAGTTTACTGGAGAATTGCCAAGCTCCTCTCTGGTAATGTTCTGCCCAGCTAAGAGATTGCCTGAAACCATATTTTGTTGTTCATGTGTAACTCCTGTACATGCAGGTTGGCCGGATGAAACTGATACATGAGAAGGTACATTATCGAAACCTGTTGTACATTGTTCCAAAATCTCTTCCCATGAACCCAAGCCAAGTGTGTTTTGAGAGCCAGTAGCATAAGTAGCAAGATCACTGTAGTTAGGTTTATCTTCCTGAAAATGTGGGAGATAATTTGCTCCTTGAATTGGTGACCGCCTTTGAGAAATGTCTACTAAGATCATTATATAAAAGATTGTGAGATGGAGCCACAGACGAAATAGATACAGACCATTAAAACCAACAAGAACCATAAGAACAATTACTTGAATTTGGATCCACAGAATAACCCATAATCGTTTGTCTCATCAACGGACCATTCCCAAGTTGTAGATGTGGCGACTCAGAATATGCATGTAATCTAGAACTTGACTGGTGAATATCCCCTGCAATAAATATCACTTAAGTCGTGCAGAACTGCAAATAAAAGATTCATTTTAAAAATCCGTAACATTGTCTCAGAAAATATAGTAGGGCCTAACTGAAGGAGACACCAAATTAGGCAGAGAAAAGGTGCTCTCTGACTAAAATATCAGAACTTAAATACCAGAATCAGCATCTTCACACAATGATGTCAAGCTACTGCTTGGGCTTGTGTAGTCTGTGCTGCCTGAAGGAGCTTTGTAATGACTTGTGGAAGTACTAGAAGTCTGAGGGCTGCCTTCTCGGAGACTTTGTGAAACCTCATCAGTCTCTCTAATGCCTCCAACATTTGTCCTATTTCCCTGATGATACACAAATAGAGAATCTATTCTAACTATCATTCTAGAAGAATAACAAGCGTGCAGATTATGACACTTGACAATATAAAATGAAATCTGCATAGGTACAAAACATTATAGAAGAAACTGAGACAAATGCGGACATGCACCAATTACAAAAAGAGAACTGACATGTAAAACATTTTGAAATCGGAAGGTTCATTGTTAGGAACAAATAGTTCAAGAATAAAAATAATGAAAAAAAAATTATCCGGTCACTTCAATCAATGTGTTAAATATCCATTACCAGATTCCTGGTGCAGCATAGTTATCATTCTATCATTAAATGCATGGTTCTTATATCGTGAAATATGGGAAAAGATAGTATCAAAGTTTGCAGTTTGCTAGGGGTTGTAGACTATTCTGTTGGCTCTAATCCAACTCTAGAAAACAAACTGAAATTCAATTTTGAAACAATAAACTTAATTGACAATGAAAGAATTATGTACAGGCAAACGAGGAAGGGTTATCCTCTTAAGATATAAAACAAAAACATAATTACCAAAAAGGGGAACAATCTGAAATTCAATTTATACTAATCCTAAGAAGCAAACCATATTTCCAGTATTAAACCACTTTATTTTCTACTATTGCTCCAGCAGCCCCCACACGATAAGCTACTACAGCTCCAACTTCTACATTGGAATACACCATTCCTAGTTGACATGGTTATACCCTATACCTTTCTTGAAAAAGCTCAATTAAAGGACTTAAAGACAATCTCAAGCTGAAGAACTTTATCATTAATATCGAAAAACTGGAAAACCAATGTCCACCGAGGGTTATATGTACAATTTTCTGATTCAAATGGCTAGGTAAAACCAATAATGCCATGATCATTGCTGAATCAAATCAGAGGGAAGAGCAAATAAAACCTAGTTGCTCGCTAATAATCAACGTCAACCACTAATCGGGCTTAAAAATATGAAAGCTGCGGTACAAAGATTTTGAAATCTAGGGCAAGTGTTTCAACTACATAAAGCTTCGACTTTAAAGTATAAACAATACAAATACTGTGAAGCTCTTCCAAGTGGACTGTCTAGAGACACAAAAACTACTAATACCAGTATACCTCCTCCAAATAATAATACAAGAACAGCAACAAAAGCAACAAAAAGTGAATTAATGCGAAAGAAGAGCAAACACCTTAACTTCCAAGTAGTGAACAAAGACTATGTGCATCAACTCCCTGCAGCAAACAATAAACAGAGAATCAAAATTTGAAAACAGAAACCTCACGGAAAACAATCATGAAAAACTTGACAAAAGAGTATCTCTGCAGGAACTTAAAAAGAATGTATCTCTAGCATCCTAGATAATAAATACAAAAACAGTTAGAAATGTATTGCAGAGGAGAAAATTGTAACTAAACAGTATTAAATCTTAACTATAAGTAGAGCCTTGAATTCACATTTGAACTAGCAACACAATATTAAGAAAAAAAAAATCTTGAAACAATAAAAGAAAAACTAATAAATTCATAGTAGCATTAGATTTTAAGAGATAAAGAAGTCAGCTTATATATTGTAATTCCTTTGAACTCTTCTTTTTAGCAGAACGTCTAGTTACAGAAAAGAAGTTAATGGTCTTCAGTTTCAAGAGACAGCCGCAAAAGAAGCCCATGATCAATTGCACAAAAGAGCTTTTAAAAATTTCAAAAGCTTGACAAAGTAAGTAATCACATCTAAGATCCAACAAGTTGATCTGAGATGATCTCTTCTGTTTCCTGGATCAGTCATGCTGTCCATTGACTTCAAGATATGAAAAGTGGTATGTACGTGTATGAACTCCAAAAAGGTTGGAAAAATAATATATGCTTGTGTTACTTAAACACATGTTCCTGCACACACTATAAATAGGAGAACCATCATCAGTTAATCATACTTACTCTTCAAGCATCCAGTAGCTTCGCCTCTGAAAATTTTCATTCTCTTCCCCATGAGCATAGTAGCAATGTAGCACATCAATGCTTCCAACCTAAAATAGCTTGGAGTATGTTACCTCTCAGACTTGGAAATATTTACACAAGTTGAAGATTGTAGACTTCAGGAGAAAATCTCAAGCTTAAACTCAGTACGCAGTAAGGATACAGCTGTGTAATCCAAAATTACCTTTAACTTCTCATGAGCCTCTTTCACAGTCTTCCCATCTTTTTTCTTTCTCCAATTATGTCCGTCCTTTCTAAAGTATCTTAAAACCTTCCTATCAAAAAGAAAAAGTGAACCACCTGGTGTGGTGCAATATATGTTAATATTTGATATTCCGAAGGATGTAAATATGTCAAAAGAAGCATAAAAGATTAAAGAACCAAGTAAAACAATCTACTAAAAAATCAACGCAAAAAATGTATTCATAACATATCAACTCAAGCTTAGTACCTCATAGAATAGATTGGATATTCTGTTTTAAAAGTAAATAGTTCATGGTCTACAAATAAAACTGAACGTTCAAAAATTACGAGTAGGCTACACAGACAATGTGTTAAGGAACCAAAGACTCTAAAAGGATATGCATTTAGGATAAGGACTGACAAATGTTTTTTAATTCTAAACAGCCCCTCTTCATGGGTATACTTGGACATATAATAATGTGAACCTAGAGAGAACATATTTCAAACATCCCAATGCACAACGCCAAGAAGGTAATAAATTTTTTCTCGAACACATCAACAAGAAAAACAGATATTAAGAGGTGCAGCTTTATGGATTTAAGATCAGGAGTCACGACAACTTGCTTTCATACCATGTTAAGGAAATAATGATTCCCAAAAAGACGAATAGAAATAATTATGAAAGTGCAATGAAAGAAAAGATTAACCAGCAAGATGCTTGTCCATGTAACCAAACAGGCCTGTGACTCATGAGATCATAATTCATAAAAATAAAATAAAATGAAAACATGCAAAAAGTCATACTTGGTGGCCTGCTTGGGGGCTCCGATGAAATTTGGAACTTTTGATAGTTACGAAGAATTTCACAAATTTCAGCTGGTCGCAACCAACGATGTTGCGCCTCTGATAGTAATTGTTGAATATCTGCACATAAGAAATCAGGACTTTTTGTCAATGAAAAAAAACATTAAATTCAGAGGGGAAAAAAAAAAAAGCTACAAAAACAAAAGACAGCAGATGATATTAAAGCAAAATTTTCCTTAACTACCACCTATGTCGCTAATAACCTTGTTCTTTAACCAAGTGTGTCCTTTTGAAGTTCATTGTTAAAACTAAAGAGAGAAGGGACTGGAGGGGGAATTTTAAAGAGAGACTGAAGAAGAGTGAAATCTGATGAACTACAAAAAGGCCTAAAAATGGCTGGAGACATATCTTATTTAAGAGCTGAGTGTCAAAGTCTCAGAGAGTTTTAAGTTTCTGTAGTTACAATTCAAGCGGTTATTTATTGTGCGAGACTGTCATCCAATGTCAAGGAATTCAAAGTGGTGCCTACATAGTCCAGGGGTGACCATGGGGTAGGAAACTGATATTTCTATCCATAGCACCTCATGAATCAAATATCTATCACTTTTACTTCAATTTGGAGTTTAAACATACGAAATGCCATCAAAGATTTAATGGGGAACTAAACAAGAACTGTAGTTTAAATAAATAATTGTAGAACATATTTCACACCAACAGTTCCTTATTGATAATATTATTCATGTAAAAAGGAAGTTATGAAACCCAACCATAAGAAATAATCAGCTCCTAAGGAAGGCAGAGACAAGAAAGGCGTTTTCATCTGAATGCATATATGAAGCAAAATCAAAGAAATGAACTTCTGTTCTCTTTATATCCTACGCAATAGAAATAAGTTGGTTGCCATTTGCATGTTAGTGAGAGGCAAGATCTCGATGAGGTTAAATCCATGAAAACTCTAAATGATGTCGACTAAAAAAACTTTTTTTTTTTTTTTTTTTTGATAACCGTGGTGTCCGAGACTTTGCCCCGACTAATCCACATGGATGAGGTAAATCTCGAACCTTTGTCTTGTGGGTGTGGCCCCAAGGAATTGTTAGCACTCAATGGGAATCGAACCAAAAACCTAATGCTTCATGAGGCACTAAGTCCAAGTGATTCACCACTGAGCCAACCCCTTGGGGTTATATAATATTGAATATGCATTTGGTTGTTGACTAACACAACTATCATTTAGCTCTCTCTCTCTCTCTCTCTCGCTTTCTTTTTGTTTTTAAAAAAAGAAGAAGAAGAAGAAGAAAACTTCCTTTAATTGATAAAGATAGTCAACTACAAAGTAAAGAAGATAATCATCATCTTCAAATAGAATGTAGTAAAGTAAATTTCTTGTGTTAGCATATACAGGCACAACGCACTCCTTTTTTTTTTTTTTTTTTCGGGCTTAGGGACTATATAGAGTAGAGTTTCTTGATTTTGTACTTTTGCAAATTTGGGGTACATGTTACTTTTATCCCTCATCTCGTGTTGGTTATTCTACAAGTTTTGGGAACCAATATCCTTTCCCCAGATCCGTATAGTTCCCTGTATTCAAAATTGAGGTACACAGTAGATGACAAACACAAAACTTCTATCCAAACAAATACATTCAAGAGTTTAAACAAATGGTGGTATAATTAAGCAAACAAAATAATTAGGATCTTCATTCTCGGGCTACAAGATGGGAGTTAGACTTTCCCAATAAAGATGCACTTCAATTCTGTTTCTCTTATAAGATCCCAACTCCCAAGAGATTATTACTACTCAACCAACTCCCATCTTCTATTTTGAGGATTGAATGTCACTATTTAAGGCTAGAATACATGCAACTAAAAATCTAGAAAAGATTCCTTATGCACTATATTGCCAGTTTTAAATCACAAAATAAGCTCCTTCCTTTTCCTCTACTTCCTGCCCAACCGGGGCCCCCCCAATTAATAATGCAAACAAACTCATATATGTTTTTGGAGTTCTCTGACCTCCAAAACACTGATGTTTCTAAGTATTATTCTAAGCCCATGACATCAGTATAAACAAGAATGTTTCTAAATCTTCCTACAAAGTTCCCCATACCCTCTCTATTTCTTTTTTTTTTTTTTTTTTTTTTTTCCTTAGACTCTTTTTCATTGGTTCATATCTCCATATCAACATTCCAAAATTAGGCATAAGAAAACGGCTTTTTTGATCTAAAAATCTCATATACCTTCTTAACATCCAGTGCGGCATGCACAACTTATTTACATTTAAACCACAATCTTACAACACCTAAAAAACCTCAACAACTATCAAACTTGCAAACGTCAGTTAAAGTTCTTCTGGGCAGGGGGGGCTTGAGACTTGTTTGACAAAGTAAATCAGCTCCATTATGGGCATCGAATGAAAGGACGACTTTCTTTTCTTTGATGGTTTTAAAGTGGAAGGATGTGATGGGGGTTGATGGTCATGCATTTCTTAGGGAAGATAGTCTGCCCTTTTATTTCATACTGTCCTGCTGAGCTCTCTTTTTGGAGGACCTCTTGTGCTCATTCCTTTGTATTTCATTTAATTATCAACAAAAGGAAGTTTCTTATAAGCTCGACAACTTTTGTTTTAAAAATTAAATAAATAAATAAATTGCGGCTCCGGCTCAAGACTTGACAATACTCAAGTCCAAAGAAGGACCGTACAGTGATGATACTTGTGAATTTCAACCATACTCTTCCACTTAATACAACTCAAGTCAGCAGAAGCATTTTTCCTGACCAATATCCATTACGGTTAATCCATTGGAGGTTCGCAATTAGTTCCAAGGAAATCAAGATCCTAAAACAGTATCCCTAGTCCTAGATTGGCTAAAACGCTTCCCCTTAGTCATTTTTTACATTTTCCGCCTTTAAATTCCTAATATTTAACTGAACTATCATTTTAACCCGTTTATGTTAACAGTTCACTAGAAAAATGTACGGGATAGAAAGTACTATAGGTTAACTTCTTAGCAAGTTTTTAGACTACTGCTCTGAATTTGTAAACTTTATGAACTAAAACCGAACTAATACAATTGTTTAAGAAGCCGAACAACCACAAAACAGATCTTCCTCATTATCTTCCATTACCTAATCAGAACCATTTTTTTATCCTTTTTTCACAAGATCTCTCTGTTAAACCTGATCAAACTCAAAGCTGTTCTCAAAAATCGTATAAATCCCTACTTCAAACTGATCAAAAACTGTACTATAAAATTCATTGCATGCATGACTAAAGGTTTTGAGATCAAATTTTCGGTAAAACAAGCTCAAATCTCAGTGTTCCTCAAACCATTTCCAGACTTTTCCACTAAACCAGAACCAAATTCGAAACGAAATTTTCAAATCTAAGCGATGAAATTCGAAGCATTTAGCGACAGCAAAAGCGAAAGGAGAAAAAGAAATCTGACCTAATCGAGGGCTGAGACCGTACGATCCGCGCTCCGCCATGGGAGAGAGGGAAGAGGGAAGAGGAGGAATCCGAGTGAATCAGGGGAGTGACTGCGGCAAGCGGAAGAAAAAGGGAAGCTGAGAAGACGCGGTTAGAGCTGTAAAAGGAGGAGAGAGGGAAAGAGAAGCGAGGAGAGAGAAACAGGGGGGAAAGAGATAGAGAGAGCGAGCGAGCTTTCGCAGAGACTTCGTTGCCACTATATGTATGTATGACGTAAGACTAGCATCACAGGCTTGACCTGAAATCAATAGCGAAATGTTTTTCTATTATAATTTTTTTTCTCATTTCCTTTTTTTTTTTTTTTTTTAGAAATTTTTTTCGGTTTTAGAGGCCATGGGAGCACTTTAGAGTTTTGATTGAAAACGACTGAACGTTTGAAATTGTGCATTGAAGTTGTGCGTTTAATCAAAAATAAACTATCATAATTAAAAAATGTATAAATATAAATTTGAAACATGTTTTAGAGAAAAAAAAAACAATATATTTACTCCACTTTTTATTTTATGCAATATAAAAAAATTATCATTTTCACTTGGAATAATAAAATGGGGAAAGGTTGCAGTAGAGTTTTATTTAAATATCCTACCGATAGAGCTCATTTTATAGACTGTTCAATAAATTTCAACGGTTAAGATATTATTTATGTATGATAATTGTGATGCACCTTAAGTCATAGCATTATAACCTAATAAATTTTAAAAAATCCAAAAAAAAAGATATTAAAAAAAAACCCCAACATTCCACCGTCGCGTCCACTCTTCCCCCACTGGCCCCCGACCTGCGAAACTACCCCCCACTCCCAACCTTCGGTGAAAACCAACCACCCCCCAATGCCAAATCCGCGTAGCCCAGGCCCCCCGCCGCCACTCCCATCCTGCCGTGCCCAGACCCCGGCGATAGCACACCCCCACCCCATATCCACACGACCCAGACCCACCCCCACCCCCACCCCCATCCCCCCCCCCCCCAACCCGCCCAGAACTGGCGACGTAACGACCCCTTCCCCCTCATCGCCTAGACCCCGACGACGAGGCACACCCACGTCAGATCAGCGCGAGCTAGACCCCCCACCAGTCCAAACCCCGACGTCGACCCCCCCCCCCCCCCAGATCTACGTGAACCTCTGGCGAAACCCACCCCTCCAATTTGCGGCGACCCCCCCAACACAACCTCCGACGAGAACCCCCTCGCCCCCGGACCTGCACAAACCTCCAGCGAAATCCCTACGAAAAAGAGTTCAATTATTTTTTTTCCCTACAATCCTATAAATCCAGACTTATTTTAGTTATTGTGCACCCTTTATATCTTATGCATTCAATTAACTTTGAATGATTTTAGATGAAGTTCCATCGATATGATATTTAAAAATATATGTACCACAGATCTTCCCTTTAAAATGATAGACTTTCAAAATTTAATTTAAAAGAGATAGATATAAAAATAGTGAAATTCGTTACTTTTGAAAAAATAAAAATAAAAGACATTTGAAAATTTTCAATTGGAGTAAAGGCAGTTTTTCCTATTTCAGTATTTTTAATTGAATTGAAATTAATATTATTGCTTTTTTATTTTTTTTTTTTTAGGATAAGAAATTAGACCATGACGTAAAAAAGAATAAAAGTCATTTTTGGAGTGAACAGTCCTTTGTGGGATCCCAGCCAGCCGTTAGAGGACATTTGGCGGAAATTTGGAGGAAGAGAGAGAGTTTTTTTTTTTTTTTTTTTTCCTCCTCTTTTCCCTTCTTTTTGCTGAATGGGGGAGTGTGTCCTTGATTTAACTTTCTTTTCCAAAAATATAAAATAATAAATTACTCATTTGATTTATAACTTTTTTTTTATAATAAAATTGTTATGTTATTTAATAAGAAAGAAGAAGAGTTGAAATGATAGATATAATTTTTTTAATTTAATTATTATATTGTCCCTTTGTAATATTTAGTAATAACTTTTTTAGGATTAAATTGTCTTTTCAAACTCAAATGGATAAAGGACTTGTATCATTCCATAACGCTATGTTTGATAGGGTGGGAAAAAAAAAGAAAGAAAGAAAGAAGTTAGAGGAAAGAGAATTGGAGAAGTGGAGGAAAATAGTAGAGTAGGAAGGTAGATAGTATGTAAAGGTATAATGTGTGGAAAATAAGTACAGTGAGACTCACAAATTTAATCTCTTCAAAAGTGAGAGCAAAACTAAAATCCATCTAATAACAACTAAAATTACTTTTTATGTCATTGCATTTTATTTTTTTTTTGAACTTTGAGCTTGGGGATTCGAACTCTGCACCTTTAGGTGGAGTCAGATGTAGTATTACCGCTAGACAATGACTGCAATCACTTATGTCATTGCATTTAAAGTAAAATAATACATATAGATAAATAAAATAGTAATTATACAACTTTTTTATTTCTTCTCCTTCCATGATACTAAATAAAATAAAGGAAAAGCAAAATATTTTCTCTCCCTCTTATTTTCTCTCACTTCCATTTTTCCATTCCCTCTTGTTTTCTTTACTTCTTACCAAACGTTGTGCAAATTAATGGGGCCTGTATGGATGAAGTCTCCCTCCACCTCTCTTCTCCCTCTTGTCTTCTCTCCTACCAAAGAAAGGAGGATGACTCTCCTTCCACTTCTTTCCCTTCACCCCTCTATATCCCTCTATCTCTCCCTCTAACCAAACATACTCTAAGAGTGTGTTTAGTTGCAGGGAGAGATGGAGGAAAGGTGAGGGGTGGAGGGAGACACCTATTCCCTTGTTTGGTTGGAGGAAAGAGGGTTGCGCTCGTTGTGGGACTTAACCCAACAGCTTACGGCACGAGCTGACAACAGCTATGCACAACCTGTGTCCGCGTTCCCGAAGGCACCCCTCTCTTTCAAGATGATTCGCGGCATGTCAAGCCCTGGTAAGGTTCTTCGCTTTGCATCGAATTAAACCACATGCTCCACCACTTGTGCGGGCCCCCGTCAATTCCTTTGAGTTTCATTCTTGCGAACGTACTCCCCAGGCGGGATACTTAACGCGTTAGCTACAGAACTACACAGGTCGATACGCACAGCACCTAATATCCATCGTTTACAGCTAGGACTACTGGGGTATCTAATCACATTCGCTCCCCTAGCTTTCGTCTCTTAGAAGGATCCTTCGCATTGAGTCATATGATTCCAGTATATTGACAATTTCAAAAAACTATTCATACTATGATCATAGTATGATGACGGTTGGGCAAGTATGCCCCAATTGTCTAGCGGTTCAGGACATCTCTCTTTCAAGGAGGCAGCGGGGATTCGACTTCCCCTGGGGGTAGGGTACTACAAAAGGAAGTTGATCGTGGATTATCACTAAGCCTGGATTGATTCTTTCTGGGTCGATGCCCGAGTGGTTAATGGGGACGGACTGTAAATTCGTTGGCAATATGTCTACGCTGGTTCAAATCCAGCTCGGCCCAATAATTCGCCGATCCACCATGAAATGATATAAGCCTTTGTTGTTCCATAAATCATCGATCCCAATAGAAAAAAGTCAAAATCTCTGATCAAATTTTCTGATATTGATATATCTTATCTTTACCCCTATCGCTATTTATTTACTCTATTTATTTTTTATTTATTCTTTTTCCAACAAGTTTTGATCTTTGCTAAAGATCTAGATTCATATCAAGATCTGGTTCATAACTACTCATCTTACTATAGGACGCTTACCTAGCCAACATTTAGATCCGGCTCTACCCAAACTTTTCTGGTTCACCCCAACATTCCCCACTTGTCCGGCTGTTGCTGAGCAGTTTTTGGGTATCAAACGGACCTCCCCAAAAGGTAATTTTAATATGGCCGATTTCCTTTCTTTTGCAATCAGTTTCGCTACAGCAGCTGCTGCTCTAGCTAAATGTCCACCATTTCCAAGTGTGATTTCTATGTTATGTATGGCCATACCTAAGGGCATATCGATTGAAGTAGATTCTTCTTTAAACAAAAGGATTCGCAAATAAAAGTGTTAATGCCACAACGAGTCCATAAATTGTTAAAGCTTCCATAAAAGCCAGACTAAGCAATAAAGTACCTCGTATTTTTCCTCTGCTTCTGGTTGTCTCGCGATCCCTTCTACAGCTTGTCCCGCAGCAGTACCTTGACCAACTCCAGGTCCAATAGAAGCAAGCCTTACGGCCAATCCAGCAGCAATAACGGAAGCGGCAGAAATTAGTGGATTCATGATAAATTCCTCACACCAAAACAAAAAAAATAAATAAAGAAAGAAATAGTTAATGATACAATCAACCAATGAATTATGACTTACTTATTCCACATTGATAAAGAGAGGAAGGATAGGAGAGATGGAGGGATCCCTTCTTCATCCGAACCCACCATTTTGTAAATTTCCATCAATGGAATGATGCAAGCTCTCCCTTCAAATTTAAATTGAAAAGATAATTATACCCTTAAAAAAGTTTAAAAATATTTTATAAAATGGACAATATAGTAATTAGATAGATAATTATCAACCATCCTTCTAACTATCCCTCATTCTTACCAAACAATATAAGGGATTCCTTTAATCCTCTTCATCATTTACTCTCTCCATCCCTTTAACTTTCTTCATCCTTCCTCCACTCCATCCCTCCTACCATTTAAACTGTCAATTAAAAAAATTATTAAACTAGAGTAAACGAAATAAATAAACGAAACTAAAAAAATAAAAATAAAAATTCTAGGGATCCAATTTCCCCTGATTAATTTTATTTGAGTAAATTTACCATCTAAGCAATAAATCTTAATTAAATGAAATTATTAGTCGAATATACTAATTTACCCAATAGGCTGTTCTGATAAATCATTAATTAAAACTCTTATATTGCTATGACGAATTAATTAACACAAATTTATTAAGTTTAAGCATTTAGAATGACTACAAATGCACTAAAGATATATTCCTATTCCAAATTGCAAATGTTATCCAGTTATTGATCAAGACCTGAATTCCATTTTCTAATTTCATTATCTAATAAATGACCAAATCACTAGGAGCATGAAACACATAATAGGATAAATAATTACCAACAATCAACAATCCAAGAGAGCAAAAACAAACCAAAATCCAATAATATGATTTATAGGAACCCTAGAACATAAACTAATTCATAAATTAAATTGAAAATAAAATCAAGCAAATCAATGGCTCAAATATCATCAAATTACAAAAACATTTCAAAAAAACTACAAAATTAAAAAGAGAAAATATAAAGGAAAAATCCCCTTGAAATTGTCATAAATCTTCAAGTTTTTCCTCTAAAATTTCATCCTCCTCTTTTTGCTCTTCAAAAAATACAACCTCCCTTGAAAATTTATTGAAATAAAATCCCTAAAACCGAAATTGAACACAAAATTAGGAAAGTCTGTGGTATAACCTCATTTATATACCTTATTGGTAGAATTCATTTTTAAACTATGTAATTGAACGACTGAAATATTGTTTATGTATAATAATTATAATGTACTTTACATCGTATTAGTTTAGACTAATAAATTAAAAAAAAAAATTTAAACAACCAACCTTTGGCTGGTGGTAGGCGCCACCCTCCTCGACGCCGACGACGACCCACCCCAACAATGCCAGCGACGGACCCCCTCCCCTAACCAAATATGTGCCCCCACCCCCGACGCCGACGAAAAGGCCCTCCTCGACATCGGCGATGAGCCCACCTGTCCCTCCCCCCCCCCCCCCCCCCCGACACCGGTGACGGACCCTCCTCCCCCGCGTCGACCCAGTCCCCCCCCCCCCCCCCCCCCCCCGCCAAAAAAAAAGCCAGATCTGCTCGCCCTCCCCCCCGACCAAATATGTGCCGGGCCCCCCTCTTCCCCCAAGAAGCCGGCAACGAGCTCCCCCCTCCCCTACACCACCCAAACAGATCTGTGCGCCCCTCTTCGCCAACCCAGATCCAAGCCCCTCCCCTCGCCGGCTGCCAGCCTAAAAACTGGCGACGAGTCCCCCTGCCCACCCCCAAAACCTGCCCAGGAACAGGCGACACCCCCTCTCGACGCCGTTAACTGTAAAAGATGTTAGTTTTTTTTATAATTTTTTAATTTATTAGTCTACACTAATACGAGATAAGGTGCATTATAATTATTATACAGAAACAACATTTCAGCCGTTCGATTATATCTTAACGGTTTTAAAATAAGTTTTATCGATATGGTATATAAATGAGGCTCTACCGCAGCTTCACCCCACAAAATTCTAAATCTAATACTACTATTTTTTTTGGGTAAGTTTTTGGTAGAATCTCATTTATATACTTTATCAATAGAGCTCATTTTAAACCGTTACGACGTAATCGAACGGCTGAGATGATGTTTGTGCATGATAACTATAATGCACATTATTTCATAGTATTATATACTAAAAAATAAAAAAAAATAGAAATTAAAAAAAATTAAAGGAAACTTAAAAAAAAAAATGGCCGGCGACCGTCCACCGACGGAACCCCTCCACGCTGGCAACGAGCGCCCCCTTCCCCGACATTGACGAAGACCCCCTCCCTCCCTCAACTAAATATGCACCCCCCGTCGGCACCGACGAAAATAACACCCCCCCTGCGCCCCGCCCCGCCAACACCGATGAAGGTTCCCCCTCCCCCAAACCAGATATGCACCCCCCCGTGTCCCTTGCCGGCCAGATCCTACCACCCCACAACCCAGGCCCCCCCTCTCGCTATGACAAGGTCCTCCCCTCCCGAGGCCCGCGACTACAGGCGACGGACCACCCACCCGCGAGCCCAACGATCCTAGGCGACAACTGCGACGCCCTCGAAGACGACAAGCCCTTGCCCCACCGACTTCGAGACGTTGGTGAAAAGCTCTTTCCCCAAAAAAAAAAAAACAAGCCTTTTATCTGCTAGATCTGGTTTTTTCTTAAATTTCTTTTTTATTATTATTTGTTTAATTTATTAATTAGTCTATAATACTATAAGGTAATGTTTCAGCTATTTGATTACATTATAACGGTTTAAAAATGAGCTCTATTAATGTTGTATATAAATAAGACTCTATAACAATTTACCCATTTTTTTTCTTTTTCCTATTTTTTCTCTTTTTTTATAAAAATTTTTCTTCCTCATTTCCTTTCAACAGCTGGCGCAGGGTTCTCTGACGCTAGCTTGACACGTGGCATCGTGGGATTGAGGAGCTTGCTGCATCGGGCGTGTGGCTGGTAGCAACTGGGCGAGAGAGGCAAGCTCATGGGATTTTCTTGCGCACTCCCGTAGTGGAACCGACAACACTGAGTACCCTAACGCGAGCTGGTTGCGACGTGCCCTTGTCTGGGTGTGGATTCCAAGCGTGTGCTAGGCTAATATGATGGGGATCTGATGAATTTGTGCCTTGCGTGAGTACGCGTGTTAGTTTCCTGCGATGGGTAAACTAATTATATATTTTTCCCTAGTATAAAAATTTATATTTGACTTTCCATTTCAATTTAATTTTAATTAAATTATAGTTTTTATATCAGATTTTATCTTTTTATAAAAAAATCAATAAAAATTATAATTAATTTTTTAAAAATTAATAAATTTCAATTTAAAATTTTATATCTAACTGACGAATCAAATACAAATTTTATAACAAATTATCAACTGCGCAAACTATGTTTCAAATGGGAATAAATAATTAATATAAGAGAAGATCATCTCATAAAGAGCCACATTTTGATTTTTATTCTGAAATGAAAATGAAATTTCAACTAGGAATGTGATTACTAACTTGAAATAAGGTTTTTTTTTTTTTTTTGTGATAAATGACAAGATATAGTTATTAGAGTCAAAATATTTTAAGGATAACTACAATCATTGCAAGTTATGATTTGAAAAATACTCCCTTGTAGGTTACAAAAATATTTTCTCCTTTTACCATCTTTAAATATCATTTTTATATAACTGATTGAAGTAAATAATAAGTTTTAAAAATAGTTGGAATAAATAGCAGTAAATTTTTACCTAGTAAAAAACAATTTCAAAAATTTTAAAACTTTACTATTTACCTCAATTATTTTCATAAAAATGCTTTCTAAGAATCTGTTTTGGGGGTATTTTTAAAGATGTGTTTTGGTTTGAAAACCAGATATAGTTTTGGAGATTTATATTTGGAAAAAAAAAAAACTGTTTGGGGTGAAAAAGTGTAAAATCTTAAAATATGTAAAAAAAAAAATCATATGATCTTGGTTCGTTCATCTAAAAATTCAATGCAATTAAAAAAAATCATCTAATTTGGATTTAAAATAACAAAGTTATGGACATTTAGACTTTGTTTGACATTTAAGTTTAACCCCCACTAAACTGTACTTTTTCATATTAGTTTTTGTTTTTTTTGCCCCTGAAAAGTCAACAAAATTATAATTAGTTTTTGAAAAATCAACCAACTCTAACTTAAAAATTTCATCTTCAACCGGCAAACCAAACGCAAGCTTAAAATTTGAGTTTACTTTAAACATTTGGAGATGTATGTTGAGAATAGTTTTGAGTTAAAGAAAACGAAAAAATATAGGGCCTGTTTGGTGTACAAGTTCAAGTTGAAATTTTTAAGTTTAGTTTGAGTTAAGTTAAGTTTAGTTTAAAATGTGAGTGTTTGGTAAAAAGTTTGAGTTGAAAAGTTTAAGTTGAGTTGAGTGTTTGGTGAAAAAGTTTGAATTAAAAAGTTAAAAAAAAAAAAACAAGGGCCTGTTTGGATGTATAAAAATTGAGTTAACCAATTTTTTTGCCTTTTGTGTTTGGTAACTGATCTAAACTCCAACTAAATGGAATTTTTACACCTCAACTACTGTCTTTTTTTATATTATCAACTAAATTTATTTATTTTATTGAAGAAAAATTATAATCAACTACTCAGAACTTAAATTTTCATTTATCCTCAATTTATCATTCTATTATAGGTTCTATTACCGCAAAATGTCAACTTTAACAATTTCATTCTATAACACCAATCACCTTACGTCCAAAATTATTTTTTTATTTTCGTAAATAGCCATAAAATACACGCACCATCAGTATGTATTAAGTCAGTGAAGTTTATGTTAAAATTTTTATTAAGCAATACTGTCATAATGTTGTCAATAGTGACATCACGACGCCAACGCTTGCGTGGTTCTATACCACGGGGCTGATTGAAATCTGTCCCACATATCATCAGCCATCATATCTCTCAACATATTCATGGCATCTCTGCTCGTGTCATGGTGCTGCGGTCCTGTACTTGGCCCTGTACCGAAGGCTACATCATCAACTTCATCATCTGCGTTCAAATCGACATTCTCACTTACAGGCATACAATCTCCGGCGTAATCTTCATGTAAGGGATCCCCAACCTGTACCATCCGTATGAAATTATGTAGAATAGCACAAGCCACGGGGATCATAGCCTGTTTGTCCATCGGGTAGCTATTGGTGCCTTTTAGTATTTTGAATCTTGCCTTCCAGACACCAAATGTCCGCTCAATACAGTTCCGCAACGATGAATGTGTGTAGTTAAACACCTCTCTTCGGTTGCCGAGCCCGTCGCGCCTTCTTCGGTATTCAAGTAAATGATATGTCTCTCGGCGATATGGGCTTAGGAAACAATCCTTGTTAGCGTACCCTGAATCGACTAAGTAAAATTTACCTACAAAATAAATACCACTTCATGAATGGTATGTTGGCAATTTTCTATTTCAACCTATAAGGAATATGAATAATTTACTGACAGTTAAAGGCCAACTATTTTTACCCGGCGGAGGTATTGGGAAACCCTTGAATGCAATTGCCTCTCCTAACATTCGAGCATCATGACACGAACCCTCGTACCCGGTCAACATGTATGTGAATTTCATGTCAAACGAACAGACCGCTAATATATTCTGTGAATGAAACCATTTTCGATTAATCCAGGCGTCCGCATTTTCAGATGGAGGCACACATGGGATGTGGGTGCCGTCTATCGCCCCAATACAACCCTGCAAAATTCGTAAAATGTTGTCATCATGAAATACAATCCACTTACATCTGATTTTCTATTAAAGTATTGGAATACGATGATATTAGTACTTGTTAATTGATAACTTACATCAAACCACGGTCGATATTTGTACCTGTGCTCTTGAATTAATGGTTGAACCGATGTGTAGTCGGGTGGCCTGATGAACTCGTCTTTCAACGAACAAATGGCCAATAATACTGCATAGAACCACCTCGACGTTGTTTCTTTTGAGTGTTGGAATAAGTATGAGGCTTGTTGGATTGTGGCGCCTTGGGCACAAATATATAAATAAATAAATAACTGCTCATCCACTGTCATGTTATTAGTTGGGGATAATAATCCGCAACTAATAACATGATTAGATATCGCTCTGAATGTGCCGGATTCCATACTTATTAAACCTAGAATTATACGTGGGTGACCATTTAGTATCTCGTGCACGCGCATCTGTCCTGTTAAGCTTGAATTATGCATCGGTACTGGATCCCTGCGCATGCTACGCCGCCATGTACGATACGCAAACACTGACATTGCAGCCATAGCCGGTACGTTTCGTTGTCCATTTTCTGACCCATGGTTGTCAGCTTCACGATGGTGTGCGGAACCACGGTCGTTCATGTTCTTCCCGAGGTGCACTATACTTGGTCTACAATTCCTGTTATGCATTAACGTACATAGGAAAAAACTTTGTATTAGTTTCGGAATCCGTTACGCATTTACTTAATTTTGGCAACTGCCAACATAATATAACGTAATTAAAAACAAATTTAGCATATAAATTGGTTACATCATGAACTAATATTTACCCTTTGAACAAATACTTATAAAAATAGTCTCAATGTTGCTGAAAAGAGCAATCAAAACAGAAACAAACAGGGATAAACATGTAATCAATCATATAGCTGTCGGCGGCTAGGGGTTGATGACGGAGCCAATAATTTCTCGCCGAAGGTCATCGTCAATCTGACAGAATGTTCCCATAGTATTTTGGTTAGAAACAAAGTAGTGCCACATCATCATCTGATGACGTGATGAGTAACCCATTCCCTTAATTATGTTCATGCACTGCAATAGGCCACCGTTTTGGACTGATTGCTCATTGCCACCGCCAGTTTGCGATATGCCTCGGAAGTAGTCTCGGACTTCCTCCATAGCCTCATACGCCATCGCATCGGTTGCATCCCTTTGTTTTCTCTTGCCTAGGCTGCCACTACGTCGGGACGGACCGGCGACGTCGGTCCCTTGACGCGAGTCAGGCTGCCTCCCACCGGCGGTCGGGGTTACGTCCTCCTCTAAACACGGGTGTGTTTCAGAGTTGGCAAAGTTGAAATCGTAATCAACGGATGGATTACTGCCGTCCCCCATCGTAACTGATCCATAACCGTATGCGCCAACCGCGTGCGTTTTCTCGAACATGTTGTACTGCAACTCCTTATGGCGAAGCCCCTCGTAACGGAGATGCCTGCATAGTGGATGTTCCTGCAAAATGGGAAATGCCACGTCAGCCGTCTCTACGTAGTCAAGTTGTTAATGAAAATAATAATCTTTAAATAAATATTAGAAAATTAATATTACTTTTATGAAACTCTGCCACGCCTCATCTGAGCAAACAACTCTATCGGCTACAGGATCGTACCCTAGGCCGGTCTGGACTTTCAATACCTTCCAACCCTTATAAATTTTTCTCATGCGCTCTTTTTTTTGGTATAAAGTTGTGCCGAGAGCGGGAACCCCACCAAACTCGATGTTAAACTCATTGGCCCATATGTCATAAAGCTGCATGCTGGGCTGTCGACCGGGATTGGATGAGTAGAAGTCATCCAATTTCTCTAGTAACCGTCTTTCCTTCACGGAGTTCCAGACAAACGTCTCACCCGACGATTTACGGGGCATTTCCTTAAAATAGCATATACACGGGATATAAACACCAATAATTTATATGTGTACGATACGGAAACGAGTTTTTGTTAGGCCAATTTTAAACTATATACAAAATTTCTAAAAAATTATATATTTTTGGCATCGAAAAAATATAGCACAAATTACGGGCAATTTGATAGTGGAATCATGAAAGTCAACATTCCCACAAATTAACGGTTGTTCGATAACTTTAATAAAGCGTACCAGGGTAACGGAGTTCGAACCGGAAGAGGAATAAACGGTCGAGGCGGGCGGATCAGGGCAGGAAGCAATGGGTCGCGCCAAAGATTTCCTAACGCGAGAGTACTGGGTAATGAAGATTTTTCTCCGATAACGCTTCGCGGACCTCAATCTACGACGCATGTGCCACTGACGATACGGAAACGGAAATTAGAACTACAAAATAAGAGTAAGAAGACAAATAAAAAAGATAGCGTAAAAAGTTAACGTAAAAATGTGATTGCCTTTTGATTAGAAGACTAAAAATACAGATAACTAGATGTGCAGTTTCTCTTTAGTTGTCGGAAGTGTAACTTTTCAGATAACTATGAATTATGTTTGCATTTTAAAGAACTGTGTTTTCTAGTATATTTTATATAATCAATATACGAGTGTCCTCATTAAAGATTTTTTCTAGTTTAAAATATTATAAATCTAATTATATAAACTTTAGTCCAAAATAATAATAATTTTTCTAGTTTATTTTTATTTTAATAATTAAGTCCCCGTAATTTTGACTTATTTTTATCATAATTTAAATCTTTTTTATTTTTCTTTTCAATTCCCTTGGGATCCAACTTTTATCCCTCAACTTTGTACATTTTTTATAATTCATTTGCTTAGCCATTAAACTACGAGTATCACTTTATTTTCTACATTTTAATATTGATGATAAATTGGTATCTGAAATTTGATTTTTGACAATTATGATTCCTAACACTAAAATTGCTGGACGTTTTGTGAAAATTAACTTTGATAAGAGTATTCCTATAATGTAATAACTAAAAATCTTAAAGAAATTATTATATTAAGCATGTTTTAGTTTATTTTTTTGTTGGTTTAACAAAAATGATAAGGAAATTTATATACTTAGAAATTTATTTTCTAAAAATTCATGTTAACATGGAATTGAAACATAATCATATACAGTAAATTAGAAAAATCTTTCATCAATTTCAATATCAGCGATCAAAACTGTCAAAAATCAAAAATTCAGAGACTAATTCATCAAAATTATAAATTCAAAGACAAAAATGATAGAAATGTACATAATTGAAGGTCTAAACGTACAAATTCCCCAAACCAACCTACCTCCTATTCACATCACAAATCTATTTTTGAAGCGAAGACTCCAAAAGCAAAAATTGTTGTCTTTTTTGGTGAGTTCAATTTTACACTGTCGTTTTCCAACCCCTATTGTCGTTTTGGCAGCTAAAGTTTTTGTCCAGCTAAGAGCCCACCGCAAGAACAAAATGCACTGTCGTCTAAGGGCAGCCAACTACTAGCAAACGACAAGTAAAAGTAAATGTCCAACCAAACCACAAGTTGCTGGAATTATTACATAAGCAATAAACGACAAATAAGCAACGAAGACTCAAATAAAGAACTATTAATCCTCTGCATCACAAGCAAAGAAAATTTCAGACGAATACTTCAAACCAATTGTTCTTCGTCCAATTTTTTAACTAAAGTCGGAACAAAATTTTTTTTTTTTAATTTAGATTACTTAGTGAAACTCATTCTAGCATTTTGAATATTTGTAGGAGACCAATTAAAGAAGTGAATTTTTACACAAAATTAAAAATTAAAAAAAAAAGAAAAAAAGAAAAAAAAAAAGAGAAATTAGAGAGTAATGTCCAGCTTCCATGAACGACAGCTACATAGCACAATAGAGCAGAAGAAAAAAAAAAAAAAAAAAAAAAAAAACGACAATCGCTGAGAATAATCACCAATCAACTATCATGAAAACGACATAATCCCTGCAAACCGTGTGTATCAAAAAACGACACAGGGGGGGGGGGGGAAATTAACTCAATGGGCAGCCATTGAATCCGGCGACCGGCCGGAGATCTTGTAGATCTAAAAAAGTTTTCGGCTCCTACTCCAAAGTTAATTTCTCTTAAATGTTCATATCCCACAATACCCAAACTCCACCGAAGGGAAGACGAGAATTTTTCAAACCGGAAGAGCATAAACAAGCCATCAAACCGTGTGTGATGGGGGGTGGTATCAGCTAGAGAGAGAAAGTAGAGAGAGAAACATAGCCAAAATTTGAAACTCACAAATGGTGGTTGGGGACGATTGGTCACGGTGGAAGAGAGGAGAGAGTGCAGAGTGACTGGGTTCTTGGGGGGCACCTTCGATGGGATCGACGGACGGGGTGTTGGGCGGCAGTGGGCGAAAACGCGTTCTCGATGGGTGGGGGACGACGTTCTAACCGGATCGTTTGAGTGAAGAAATGGGGAGAGAGGAAGGATATAGAGAGAGAGTAAAAAAAAAGGAATAATTGTGAAGTTGTATTGATCTGAGGTCTGAGTTGCAGAGCTAAAGCCTTGGAAAGTATAGGCAACACAGAGTTTTGCACAGAGGCTCACGATGGAAGGGAATCAATTCTGAGGACTGAGCTTCAACAGTGACGAAGTCAGTAATCCTGTATAACATTCCAATTCTTAGTTCAAAAGCAATTGATACACCAAATGCATTTAGTTCAGCTTGAACTAATGGACATGAGTTCAGACTCATGTCCCAAACAGGGCCATATATATACAAAAACCAGATTCTAGTAATCCCCCGGATGAGGCATAAATCATTTACGACAAGATTACTATAGATCAGAATGTTTGGCTCCATGGATGGGGGATGTATCATATGTCATTGGATTACATACATTAATGCAAATCATAGATAGACACAATAGTAATGTGAGATAGGTTTTACGCCTTAAATGACATGGAAAAAAAAAAAAGAAAAATACTCTTCCCACCTAAAACTTACAAGATTTCCTTTGCCATTGAAACAAGGAAAAGAAAATGGATTTCATAGCGAAGCTGAGTCAAGATTCGTCAGGAAGAATACAAACATTCATGAAAAAGGAAAAATCAACCTCATACAAAAATTCACAAAAATATAATTTGGTAAAAAAAAAAAAAAAAACATTGAAATCAACACCTTAACCCTGCAAAATAGCCCCTTCGATGAACACTTTAATATTATGTTTGGTAGAAGGGATGAAAAATAAAAAGGAAAGAAGAGTAAAATTTTTAAACGATGTTTCTACAATAAGGTCATTTTTTTAAACCCTATCAATGGGGTCAAATTTTTTGACCATCCGATTGAAATCTACAGGTTAGAAAGGGCTGAAGACCACCCAAAGAAAATAAAACCCTCCCACATATAAACCAAAACCCAAACCCAGTATGAGATTAAAAAACAAAAAATCCCCACAATCGGCGAAAACGAAAAAAAGAAAGAAAATGTCTAATGAAATGTATTTTATAATTATAATCTTATATAAATTAAAAAAAGGAGTTTATAGTTAAATAATCTTTTTTTAATAAATAGTCAAAGTTTTCAAAAAATTAATTAAAAAGTCTGAAGTTTTACTAACCAGAGTCAATAATCAAAATTAACAATTTTTCGGTATTGACTATTAGTTAATCACTGATTGATCATAAAATTTATTATCATTTTTTGTAATCAATCACTGATTAATCACATCAATAACCAAAATCAACGATTTTTTTGTCAATCAGTGGTTAATTAATATAGTAATCATTAATCGACTATTAGTTAATCACTTATTAACCATCGGTAAATCACTGATTGACCACGGTAAATCAGTGATCATAATATATATCATTAATTTTTGTAGTCAAATTACTAATTGATCATAATTAAAATCAATAATTTTTCGGTCAATAGAGATCAACTGTACTAAATTAGTTAAAATGTTTTTTTTCTTCTTAAAATTAATCAATTTTATAAACAGTATATCACTGATTAAATTACCATTTTTTTTTTCTTCTCCTACCCTTTCTTCTCTCTCCCTAAATGCAGCTTTCTCTTTCTCCCCCATTGTCGATGGCACCCTCCCCCCCAACACCCTCTCTCTCTTCCCTCGGCGAGTTCCGACCTTCAACAGCGACAGAGAGATCGTCGCGATTCCGCCTCATGAGGGACGGCGCGGGTGGCGGCGAGAATGCAACAACGAGGATTCAAGGTCGTTGAGGATTCCAACGAATACTCTGATTCCGACAACCGCGATTCTTCGCAGAGTCGAGAACAGAGACGATTGCAGCAGGAGTCGCAGAAGGTCGCGACGGCAGATCTCTGCAACCTGCGGTGAGATCAACGACGAGTTATGGTCTCAGACTCAAACTAGGCTTCTTCTCCGATGACGATTTCCCTCGTTTTTTTGTCACAATCTATTTTAAATCTCTAGGATTGTTGGTTTTTAGTTTTTTTGTAGGTTGAATCCAGATCGTCATGAGGATGTCGCAAGCAATTCCAATGGACCTTTCAAGAGGTTTTGCTTGTGACGGCTAGTTTCGTCATTCTACAACACGTTGGCGATGAGCGACACCGCTTTTAGAGGCGGCAGCAGCTTGGAAAAGTTGCTAGAAGAAGACAACGTTGGCTTCTTTGGGTTGTCGGATTTCAGAGAGAGAAGAGAGAGAAAGAGGAGGAGAGAGAGATGGGGGTTGTTTGGGAAAATTGAAAATTGATTTATAAAAATATACACATTAGACCATTTAACTAAATAAAAGAAAGTTGAATTATCTATTAGATTAGGTAGTTAATTTTGGTCACCCATCCTAATTTTTCATTAAAAGATAATGATTGAACAAGGTCAAAATAGATATTATACCCATATTTTATTTGTCAAAAATTTTCAATCCACTTTTATTTCCAAAGTTTAAAAAGATTAAAATGTGATGGGACGTGTGAATTTTTAATTTCCCTTCTTTCTCAATTTCCTCTTTACCAAACAACCAAAATTTTATTTTCCTTTTTAAAATCCCTTCTTTAATTTCCTTTTCCTCCCTTTTTCACTTTACCAAACAAAGGATAAAAGTGCACATTTAGTAAGAGTTAAAATAGTAATTTTACACTTAGGGGGTGTTTGACATTTCCACTCAACTCAAGTTAAGTTGTACTTTTTTTGTCTTTTTCTGAATTTTTTTTTTTGTCTTTTCTGAAAAAGTCAACAAAAATTACTATTTAAATTTAAAAATTTCAACTCAACTCAAACTCAACTCATTCACCAAACACCCTCTTATAATGACATTAATTTCTCAAACTTAACATTTTCAAAAAAAAAAAAAAAAAAAAAAAAAAAAAATTTCTCTTACTTAAGCATTTTTGTAACTTTGAGTTTAAAAGAAAATGTTGTCCTCAATTAGAGATAACTAAACTTTTGGTGCAGGTTTAGGCAAATGGGCATAACTTTCAATCCGAGAGTCCAATTGATACAATCTTAAACTTGTAGAAAGCTGATTGAAGTTTCTACATAGTTGTAGTTCAGTGTTCAGACCAAATCAAACATTTAGTAGATCAAAAGTCGAGCAACTGCAACTGCGTTCCTATCTGATGTGCTTCAGTATTTCAGCCATAACTTTCACACAAACACATCATCGGAAAGGATAAGAGACAGATCTACCATTTTAAAAGTTTTCACCAAACGTTGAATCGACCGGTAACATTGTAAAAATGGATGGTGAAGTGAAGGGTT
Source organism: Ficus carica (assembly GCA_009761775.1). Lineage (NCBI taxonomy): Eukaryota > Viridiplantae > Streptophyta > Magnoliopsida > Rosales > Moraceae > Ficus > Ficus carica. The sequence continues at coordinate 90,178 of VYVB01000464.1, read as the reverse complement.
AAAATTTGGCTCATAAAATCAAATTTATGTACTTGACTTTAACCTATTCCTAATGGCTTTCACGCACCCATCTTAATAGCTTTCACACACCCCACATCTTCTATAAATAAAGGTATGTAAGAAGAATGGAGGACAACTCGGCTAACAAACTCAAGTTCATTTCTCTTGCTTTGCTCTTGTTTTCTATCTTATTGTAATCATCATTTGCAACTCTAAAGTTCTTTTAATTTGAAGTTATCTATCACGCCCCTAAACCGAGGTTAGTGACTAATTGAAATTAGCGTAAGATAAAAGAGGAATTATCTTTAAAATAATTCTCAATCTCGTTTTCATAATCATAAAATAATAGGTTGCTCCGGAATGTTAAAAGTTAAACAAAAAATTAAAAAATAAATAAATCAGGATGAGTAAGGAGTATTTCTTTTACTCTTGATACACATCACCATTTTGTTCGAGATTTAGGAAACAACTTTTAGATGAAGATGGCTGAGTGTAGAGGTTTTTTTTTTTTCCTTTCTTTCTTTTACTCTTGAGACGCATCTGAGTAGTACTAAACTAATTTTGCTTTTAAACTTCGAATTTCGTAGTAAGGTTCGATCATACTATTTTATTTGAATTATTCAAATTTACAAACTCTTACAACATTGTCTTGGTTGCAGCATGGGGATAAGAACACAAAGTTTTTTCATTGAAAGGCCTCTTCTAGACAGAAGTTTAAAAGTATTCAAGGTCTTAAAGATAGCTCTGGAAAATGGATAATTGATTTTACTGGTATTTCTAAAATTGTTACGACTCACTATAATAACATGTTTCAGAAATACCCAGTTAAAGAAGATGCCATAACTAAAACCTTGAACACCATTAAACATTCTGTTACAACGGAAATGAATGATGCTCTTCAAAAGCCTTTTGTAGCTGAGGAGGTCGTAGCTGCTCTTAAGGCGATGGCTGCAGAGAAAAGTCCTGGTGAAGATGGCTTGCCTGCTCTTTTTTTTTTTTTTTTCCGCGGAAGTGTTGGCATATTGTAGGTTCTCTTGTTACGAAGGCTGTTCTAGATATGCTTAATGGTAAATCTGATGTTGCTTTGGTCATCACACATTTATTACTTTCATTCCCAAAATACAAAATCCAAAGCTTATCTCTGAATTCCATCCTATTAGTCTATGCACCGTTCTGTATAAACTTGTTTCAAAAGTTTTAGTACATGGACTACAGGCCATGGATGCCGAATCTTATCTCAGAGAATCAAAGTGCTTATGTGGGAAATCGTTTAATCACAGATAATGTGTTGTTGGCATTTGAAGTTATTCGTTTCTCAAGTTGAGAAAGAGAGGAAATAAGGCCAATGCTGCTTTGAAGCTAGATCTTAGTAAGGCCTATGATCGTGTGGATTGGATTTTTTTTTTTTTTTTGGAAAGATTGATGTTGACTTCATCATGGGGTGAAATCAAAGCTATTGGATTGCTTGGAGGAAAATGTGCAAATCAAAGCTAGAGGGCGGTCTGGGATTCCGGTCTTTTGTCAATTTCAATTAAGCACTAATGGCAAAACAAGCACGGCGAATTATGTCCAATCCCAGATGTTTAACTTCCCCGAGTCTTGAAGGCTCGTTATTTCCCTAACCATGATTTTTTGCAGGCAAAAATTGGCTATTATCCGTCTTTGAGTTGGCTAAGCATCTTATGGGGAGGGAAGCTGTTGAAGCAAGGTGTTCGCAAATCTATTGGGAGTGGCGAGCAAATTAATGCTTTCTCGGATCCTTGGATCCCAAAAGAGAATAACTTCTATCCTACAGTTCTCCATCCTATTGATGATGGAATGAAAGTAGCAGAGCTAATTGATGAAGATCGTTGCTGGGATGCCAATAGAATTAAGCAACCATTTACTAGCTTTGATGCAAGCAGAATTCTATAGATTCCTTTTGACATATAATCGCTTACAAGATCGTTGGAGATGACACTTTACAGATAAATTGGCTGAGTCTTTGGAGTTTGAAGCATCTTCGTCAACGGATGTTGCTCGTACTGCCTGGTGGAAGAAATTATGGTCTCTGTCTATTCCCAACAAGATGAAAGTTGTTTGCGTGGCATGCTTATCACAACGCCTTGCCTACTGCTGTTAAGTTATTAAAGGAGGAAGGTTCTTCAATCTGTACCACTGTGGATATTGCAGTTTTCTTGGAGTGCCCTTATGCCAGAAAACTTGTGGAATGAGAGGAGATCAAGAAACTGACAGGAATCTATTTTACTGAAGTGTTTCATCTTGTTGTAGAAAAATGTAAGCGTTCAGATTTAGAAGTCTTCCTTAGTGGTGCTCTGCAGTTTGTGGGGACAACGCAACAACTACGTTCACAATCAGAAACGAAAGCTTCCTTCTAAATTAGGCTATTGTATAAGTTAAATATGGATGCTGCTATGTCCACCGAGGAAGAGAAAATTGGTTTGGAAGCCATTATTCGAGATTGTACATGAGATGTTTTAGCTGCTTTATGAAAGACAGTTCCTGGTCTTTGTTCTGTTAAAGAAGCTGAGGCTTTAGCAGTCCTATGGGGTCTTTGTTGGGCCAAAGATGCAGGTCTACCTATTAAGTTTTGCGAGTTTGATGCTCTTGGTGTTGTATCTGCTATAAAATGTGAAGGGTATGGGATATCTGAGTAGGATAATGTATTGGTGGACATTGGTTTTTTCTTGTCTTTTTTTCCTGATCTCGTTTTTAGCCAGACTAGTGTAAAGCGGACAAATTTAAAAAAATTTATCTAAGCAGAAAAAATTTAAAATAATAAATAAAAAAATATACATAAAAAGACTGAAGATTAAGGTACCAAAAAAAACCAAAAAGGTAAAAGGACTTAAATGAAAGAAATTATCACGCATAGAATAACTAAAATAAAACAAAAAAGTTGGGTTAAAAAAAACGAAAAAATGATTAAAATGAATAAAAAAAAGATCGAGGAGAAAACTGAGGACAAAAATAAAAAATTATAGAAGCAAAAAGAAGGACCAAAACGAAAAAAAGATTTGGTCCAAAAAGAAAATAAAAAAAGACTAAAATGAAAAAAAAAAATGATCCGAAAAGAAAATAAAAAAAGGACTAAAATGAAAAAAAAATTAGACCAAAAAAATAAAACCAGAAGACCAAAAAGCAAACACAAAAATTTTTCTTCCAAAACGAACTGTTTTGAATGAAGTACGAGATGAATAGTAACACTTATTTTGCTTTCTTAATAATGTATAGATTCCCAGAGGCGCGAATTCTGCAGCTCATGGTTTGGCAAAGCAAGGATTAAGGATAGATGGGGAAATTGCTTGGTTAGAGGAAATCCCTCCTTGTATTGTATCTGAAGTTGTAACAGACTCTTCTCATTAATGATATCAGATACTTTACTTTAAAAAAAAAAAGAAAGAAAAAAAAAATGTGTTCCTAAACCATCTTTAAAACACACACATTTACACATAACTATGGGTTGCAGATATATAATATATATATATATATATTATATAAGGATTTTCGAAAAAGAAATAACAAAAGTGCAAAATGGTAAACGTCTAAGAATCAATTAGAAATCATGTGGGCAAGCCAACCGGCTGAAGGAAGAGGGGGGGCAAAACCGTCAATTTACTGTAGAAAAAACAGTAAAATCCCTTTCTCCTTTAGAATATTAGTATAATTTTTTGATGTCAGGGGGAGGCCATAAGGTCCCCCGAATGCGGGGCTATCTTTCCAAGCCGGATAGCCCCGAGAAGGCCATCCGCCCGGATGGTAGACAAGCTTGAGGGTTGGACGGGAAGACCTTAATGTCCTTCGTTGGCTTAGGCGGGGGAGGCCATAAGGTCCCCCGAACGCGGGGCTATTCTTCTAAGCCGGATAGCCTCGAGAACGCCATCAGCCCCCTACCCCTTGGCCAGCCGGATATACCCTGTTTTATTTTGCTATATAATTATCAAAACTATTCATTATGCTCTTTATTTACATAAAATTTACTTTGACCCCACCATCTACTTTGGTTGAAAATTTGACGGAATCACTTTTGTGGCATGTCAGTATACCTTAATTAAATATATTTTGAATATAAATCCTAATTATTATGCAATATAAGAAAAAACAAATTATATTCGTTTTTTTCCTTTAAAAATAAAATTAAAAAAATTAAAAAAATAAATTCAAATGGGTAATATATATATATATATATATATGGGGAAGGGAGGGCTTGAATGATTTTATAATACGAGGGGATATAAAAAATAGTTTTTATAATTTAATGGGAAAAAAATAGAATATATAATCCAAGTGACATTCGTAAAATTATTTTAGGTTATATGGTTTTGAAATGAATTTTTTTTATTAAAATTAGTTGATTTTTTAAAAATTAATTATAATTTTATTAATTTTTTAATAAAAAATAAAAATAAAAAACTTAAATTTAGATAGTTAAAGGAAAATGGAAATGCTATTCAAATGAAACCTTAAGTCGGTTTTGAAAAATTACATAGAAGTCAGTGTAATTACATCTTTGACACACCACTGCATTACCCTGCACCGAAATCACCTGGTTGTCCCGATCGACATATCTTTTACTTTCAGCCCACGCATATGCAAATTTTAAATTTTTTTTTTTTTTTTTTTCATTCCTGAATGAAAACAACTTCTCGATACTCCTTGTATAATTGTAATAAAAAATATTTATAACAAAAAAATAATATAAAAGGTAGACTCTCCCTCTCCAGAGTCTGAGGACATCCCTTTCAAGTTTTCAACTACCTAGATCCGACAAACACAACGGTTCTGTCTACGATTCAACAGAGGAATCGGAGAGAATTTTGTAGAATTGGAAGATGATTCGGGTTTTGGCTAGGTCTGTGATTAATGGCGGGAGCTTCAACCGCAACGTCTCCATGGCGGCATTTCCAGATAAGGCCCTGGACAGAGGTTTCGCCACGACGGTGATGAGGATGATCACCACGGCCTCGTCCTCGCCGACGGAGGGGGATCGGAAGGGGAGGCCGACGCCGGCGCCGGCGTCGGAAGTAAAGAAAGGCGAAAGCCATGTGATGGCTTCGAGCTATTGGGGGATTTCGCGGCCGAAGATCAAACGAGAGGATGGCACCGACTGGCCATGGAACTGCTTTATGGTAACTTACTTGTTCTTTTCCATCGCTTTATTCAAACTCATACGATGTAGTTTAGATGATTCCATTGTTGTATCTTTAGATTTCAATTCATATTGAATTTAAACTTTCTTGGTCAAATGCTTAGATAATATTCTTAAAAATAAAAAAAATAAAAAAATAAAAAGAAAAAAGAAAAAAAAGACAGGGCATGGTAGACTTTTATTATTCTATTGTAGTTCTTTTGGAATCCTTGTGCTTTCAAGTTCATGTGATTGTAATTTTCCGACGAAAATTGACTGATGAGTTGATTTTGTTTTTTGTGCCTTGGAATGCAGCCATGGGAGACTTATGAGGCAGACTTATCGGTAGATTTGAGCAAACACCATGTCCCGAAAACATTCACAGATAAGTTTGCTTATAGAACTGTCAAACTCCTGAGGATACCAACGGATTTGTTTTTCCAGGTTCGTTATCAGCGTCTCTCTCGTTTTGCTAGTGGTCTGTTGTTATAATAGTGTTATTTATTTATTTATTTTGGTAGGTTTGCTCTTATCATTATTGCTTTTTCTCATTAAAGTATCGTAGTCAATTTGATATCGTGGTGAATTCCAATGGATTGCGTGTAATTAGAGAAGAGATGAAGAGGAATAATGCGAATTTTTGTTGTTATCTTTCTCATTTACTATAATCATTAAAACTACGAATGCAAATAGAAAGCATGAATTGTGACGTACCTAGAGTCTGAAATATGTGGTTAAGTCAAATGCGTATACTGAAGGGAGAGGGAAAAAAAAAGAAAAAGAAAAAGGGACATGGCTCTAGTTTTTGAAATGATAAACAGTGTACATAAACCGGGGACTTTTAAAATTAAAAACCAAAGTCGCTACCGATATGGCTTTGTATACTCAGGTGGAGTACAGAGATTGGAAGAACTGTATAAAAGGAGTCTTCTGGTATATGATATGGTAAATGTGTTTAAATATACGTGTTGTTCAAATTTATGCATGCGCATTTGTGAGTTTGTATTTTGGTATCTGTGTTTAACTGTCGGTTTGCGTGTTTCTGTATGTATGTACCTGCATATATATCATTATATGTATACATCCGTAGGCAAACTATATATGTATCTATGGTAAATGAAGCGAGAGCAATGAAAACTCCTTTTCCTGGCAACAACTTTTGTTTTGCAGATTCTTGTCAATAGTGTACAAGTTTGTTTTTACTGTGGCAGATTCTTGTATAGAGCAACCTGATGAATTTGTATGCTTTTGGCATGATATGTCCATTCCTTTTCTTCCAGTAATGATTTTAAAAACCTTAAAGTACCCTGGATTCATAGACCACGTGTCAAGCATTTCTTTTAATCGTGTACATGCTTAGATTTGACCACACTCATCTCCTCATTTGCCCAACATCTTTTTCTAGACGTTATCTTATGAGACTGTATTTTAAGCTTAAGATAGAATTGTAGTAGATAACTTTCCTATCCACCTCCCAAGAAACAATCTCATCATTTTGTCTCTGTTCCTAGTTATGCTTCTTTCTCAACACATCGTAGTGTATTCATTAATCAAACTGACATACGTTAGGACTTTACACATTCCAAGCGAGAGCTGTAATTGGAGACTTGTAGCTTTCTGGGTTTCCCTTTTCTCTCAGCAGTATCTCATCTTCAGCCTGGTGCTTGGAAGTCCTCGATAAAACAATCACATATTCATATATTAATCAATGAGACATAATTTGCAGAGACGATATGGGTGCCGCGCAATGATGCTGGAAACCGTTGCAGCTGTCCCTGGTATGGTTGGAGGAGTTCTCCTTCACCTGAGGTCTCTCCGCAAGTTCCAGCAGAGTGGTGGTTGGATCAAAGCCTTGCTTGAAGAAGCAGAGAACGAGAGGATGCACCTGATGACGATGGTGGAACTTGTCAAGCCCAAATGGTACGAGAGGCTACTGGTTCTTGCCGTGCAGGGAGTCTTCTTCAATGCTTACTTTGTGGTTTATCTACTCTCCCCTAAGCTTGCACATAGGATTGTTGGCTACTTGGAAGAGGAGGCTATACACTCTTACACCGATTATTTGAAGGATGTTAACGCTGGAAAGATCGAAAATGTTCCTGCCCCTGCAATTGCTATCGACTACTGGAGGCTACCAAAGGATGCAACTCTTAAGGATGTGATAACCGTTGTCCGTGCCGATGAAGCTCACCATCGAGATGTCAACCATTTTGCATCGGTAAGCATTTTATTGTTTCTTCATTATGCTTTGCTCATCATCCATAATCCGGCACTATCTTATTGGCGTCTGGATTTTGATATGATTTTGATATCGGACTTGCTTTTTTACCTACAGGATATCCATTTTCAGGGAAAGCAACTGAAAGAAGCTCCAGCTCCTCTTGGATACCATTAGTATTATCTTTCTCTTACATACGAAGACCAAATATGTAGTTTTTGCCCTCCTGTAATATTTTCTCTTGTGTGTGCTGAATAATATAATCCAACAAAGCATGAATTACACGTGGATTAAAAGAGGAGTATATATTGAACGGTTCGTTTAAGTGACCTTTGTCATTTTTTTCAATTCATAACTTCTTGTTCGTTATTTTTGCCTCTGTCAAACTTCTACAGTAGTTTAATGTTCTTATATTATGAAAAGCTATGGACTTTACGAAATTTGTTGTAAAAAAAAAAAAAAGAAAAAAAAAAGAAAAAAGAAAAAAGAAAAAATTGGAATAGAGAAATGAGAGTTTAAATAGACTCCATGAGAAGGCAGCACAAGGACCATTCATAGTCCAACTATGTGGTGCCTTCTTTACGAACTCCATTATTAATGGGATTGCCCAGGGCGAGGTAGTGCCTTCAAGAGGAATCTGCCAAGGATGTCCACTCTCACCATACCTTTTCTTGTTGTGTGCGGAAGGCCTCTCGGCTATGTTGACTAAAGAAGAAGCTAGAGGCAAGTTGATGGGTTTCGCTTGTTGTCGCGGGGGACCACACATCAGCCATCTTTTCTTCGCCGATGATAGTCTCGTTTTTTGTCGAGCTACGGTGATGACTGTTCAACTCTGAAGTTGGTGCTGGTTCGGTATGAGGTGGCGTCGGGGCAGGCGATCAACATGACTAAGTCATCCATATCGTATAGCCCAAATGAAAGTGTGGCAGTTCGCAAAGATATTCAAGATCTTTTAGGTCTAACCTTGGCTTAAATTCGTAACATGTATCTCGGACTACCTACTCATGTTGGTAAGGATAAAAAGGCAACTTTCAGCGGAATCAACGACCGTGTGGAAAAGGCTCCAAATGTGGAAAGAGAAGTTTTTTTCTAGTGGTGGTAAAGAGGTGCTTATAAAGGCAGTGATTCAGGCTATCCCGACTTACTCGATGAGTGTTTTCAGGCCGCCTTCCTCTTTGTGTGCTGAGTTGAGCTCTCTTGCCGCTAGATTTTGGTGGGGAAGCTCTGAGTCGAAACAAAAGATACACTGGTTGTCTTGGGAGAAGTTGTGTCGTCAAAAAAGCCATCGAGGTATGGGCTTCCAGGACCTTGAAGTTTTCAATCAGGCTATGGTGGCGAAACAGGGGTGGCGAATCTTGCAATCCCCGAACTCCTTAATGAGTAGAACCTTACATGCTAAATACTTCGGGAGTCGTGATTTTTTGGAGGCAAAAAGGGGATCAAACGCCTCTTTTATCCGGCAAAGCATTTTGTCGGGGCGGACTCTGTTGGCGAGTTGGAAACGGATAATGCATTCGTATATTTTATCTGGCAAAGCATTTTGTGGGGGCGTGAGCTGCTTCGGCTTGGACTCTGTTGGCGAGTTGGAAACGGAGAATGCATTCGTATCTTCCAGGACCTGTGGCTCCCTCGGCGACACACCTTCAAACCGATTACTACCGGGGGATCTAATACTACGGTGTAGAGAGTTTGGGATCTTTCTGTGTTGGCCAACAAGCGTGGGATCGAGAGTGTGTTGCGGATATGTTGTGGAACATCAACCGAGAACTTGTGTTACTGATTCCTTTGGGGCGGACTCCATGCCCGGACCGGTTGATTTGGCACTTCGATCCTAGAGGTATGTACACTGTCAAATCGGGGTATAGGACTGCATTGAATTTTGTTAATGATGTGGAGTCATCAACTCCAAGCAGTTTGGCCCCATGGTGGAAGCTCCTGTGGCATTTGCCAATTGCCCAGAAAATCAAAATCTTCATTTGGCGCTGTTTTCATGATATCATCCTAACTAGTGTTAATTTGTCAAGCCGGAAGTGTGCCGGTGATGCCGCTGTGGGTGGGGGAGGGGGGGGGGGGGGGGGGGGGGGGAGAGACCACTCTCCATGCGCTGCGCTGCTACAGTGTGATTTGGTGGTGGATGTTTGGGATAGGAGTATTTTTGGTCCCATGGTTGCTAAATATAGGGGGGCCTCTTGCAAGGAGTTTCTACTGTTTATGGCCAAACTCTTGTCAGAAGATATGATATGGTGGTTTTTGTAACACTTCTTTGGTCCATTTGGTCAGAATGGAATAAAGCTATGATGCATGGTGGAAGGCTCAAAGATGTTAAACACTTTGCCGAGTGATATGGGGAATTGGGTTTATAATTTACCAACAAGCCCAGGCTGTCATATCCCATGCTCATACTATAACCCAATCATCATCAAAGAAGTGGGAGCCCCCGGATGCTGGTCTTTTAAAGTTGAATGTTGATGCTTCTTTAGTTGAAGGTGTGGAAGGAGAGGGGACTAGGGGCAATTATTCGAGATAGTCAGGGAGTGGCTTTAGGAGCTATGGCTAAAAAAGTCCCTGGTTTTTTCTCCCCATTCACAGCAGAATGCTTGGCTATCAGGGAAGGTTTTCAGTTTGCTGTTGATAGTGGCCTGCGGGTTAAGATTGTAGAAAGTGACTCAATTCAAGCTGTCAAGGCTTGTAATGATCCAGATCCTTTGGCCCCTGTGGGTCCGGTTTTTGAGGATTTTTCCTACTTGTTCAGGGTGCTTGGTGGTGGTTATTGCTGCACTATTTCTCGTTGGGCAAATATTGCAGCCCACACACTTGCACGTTTTTCTTTTGCTCAGATGTTAAGCTTTATTGGCTGGAAGAGGTTCCTGATTTTATCTCTGATATTGTACTGGATGATATGATTTTTGAATAATATCATGCAGATTTGAATTCAAAAAAAAAAAAAAAATACTAAGCTCTTGAAACCTTAGCCATGCCTTCTCTAACGATGCCCTCCGTTTGGTGGGGCATTTGAATAATAACATTTTGGATAATGATATTTTGAAAAGAAATATTTAAATTGTCATCTGAAGTAGTATTTACATGTTTGCAATATGAACAAAACATTTGAATATAGCATTTGAATGTGTGTTTGGATAGATGTTTTTATTTAAGTTTTCAATCTGAACGAATAGAAAAAAGACTTGTCTCAATCTAATAGGAAACAAAAAATTTTAGTTTAGAGAACTTGTGTGTGTATGTGTTTTTTTTTTTTTTTTTTTTTGTTGGGGGCAGAGTGTGACACATTTAAATGACATTTCAAATATTTTGCTCCCGAACATCAATTCAAATAAGTCAATCCAAATGAAATGGCTCAAATGTTTTCAAATTGTTGAAACAAATGGGACTTTCCTAAACAATCTAAATAAGCTTCCGAGACCCTAAACAATGAACTCTAGTACCCTTAAATGTCCAAACAATCGTAGTAAGCTATCGAGACCTGATATTGCTTCTTATGAATTCTATTAGGGAGATTTTATTTGCACCTACAATATTGATAACTACCCCCACAAAATCATTAAAAATTCTTATTACACTTTCATCCTACAATAAATTTGTCTTAAAACCCATTAAGAATGCTCATACCCCTTTATATCTATAAACTTAAAAAAAAAAAAAAAAAAGGAGAAAATTATCCAAATAACCATATATATATTTTTTCATCTATTGACTAACATGAAAAAAGTTCCTCCATCTTGACTAATATGACATAAATTTTAGTTTACTTTAGTCTAATTTTGTATCATATTGATCTAGTGTTAATTTTTTATGTCATGTTGATGTACTAGTCTTTAAATTTGTGTCATTTAGGTACATTCCCCATAGAAATATTATTTTTTATAAAATAATTAAAAAAATACCATATTAACTATAAATGGAAATAATATTTAAAAAAAAAACCCTATAAAATTAATTATTATTAAAAGCTTTAAAAATTTGTACCCCTTTACATATATGATGTTATTTTGTTTAATTTTGTCAATCTACTTTGTTTGTAGGTTTTCAATTCTTATTGTTAATCCACAGAAGAATTTTTATTGTTTTCTCTTCTTCTTAGAGATACACTATGTTTCATTTTTCAGAATAAAAAAGCATTTTTCTTTCTTATCAAGATTTGTTAATTATTTTTAATAAAACAAACTCAAATTAAAATGGAAGTAGGTGTATGAGAGAGTTAAACCTGTATTATATAAAAAGTCTTCATAAAAGATAGATTTATTATGTTTATATAAAGAAGCATTTATAAGATCTCCCCGTTAACCATCCTTACTGACTGAATATCTTACTAATTATGACTTAAAACTGATAGTCAATAATCAAATAGAATCAGTGATATTCTTTTATTTATCTATTTATTTTTTTGTTGGAAAAAGTTTGCTACAATCATCTATAAGATTGTAAGACTTAAAGCGACTACATCTGCTTGTTTGCAGCAATTATGCCACATTTCTTGTCCGGAAACAAATATAAGAGCAAAATTATTTAATTTAAACCAATAAGGTGGAGGAAAAAAAAATTTAAAAAGAAAACGCATTAAATATAGGCAAGCGCATGAAACATATGAAGCAGATCAGACTGATTATGATTAGTGAAAACACCTGTTCTACACTTTTTCTCTGCTAAATCTCACAAGCAAAAACATGTATAACCGGGCTAGGTTAAGTGACCTTTGTCATTTTCGACGATTCAGATCTTATTGTTTGTAACTTTTGCCCCTGTCAAACTTCTCTACTAGTTAACTACTCTTATATTACGAAAAGCTATGTACTTTTATGAAATTTGTTGTTTTAATAAAAAAATGTGGAATAGAGAAATGAGTTTGAATTGACTCCGTGAGAAGGCAGCATAAGGATTATTCATAGTCCAATTATTCGGTGCCTTTACGAATTCCATTATCGCAATATATCATTTTCAACAAAAAAAAACAAAGTAGCGTTATATATCATAAATAATTTCTCGAAACATTAACAATGCTTTCTAACGATGCTATCCGTTAGGTGGGACCTTTGAAAATTAACATTTTGAATAATATCATTTTGAATATAAACATTTGAATTGTCATTTGAAATGGTGTTTAGATGCTTGTAATATGAACAAAATATTTGAACGTAGCATTTGAATGTGTGTTTGGATAGATAGTGAAAATAGTTTTAATAAATCTAACAAAATCTCAACGTCCATGAAAAATTTTTGTAAGGACTATGGGTGGGTTTTGTTTTACTTTTCAATCTGAACGCATAGAAAAAAAAAATCATCTCAATTTGATATAAAACGACAATTATATTAAAGAGAACACAAATGTTACTAATGCGTATATACTCAAAAGGAGCTAAATTAAGGGGAGCCAAGATTTCGTTTTTATTCTTAAATGACCAAATGTACCATTTGACACTATTTAATTGACATTCCAAATGTTTTGCTCCCAACATCTATTCAAATAGTCAATCAAATGAAATTGCTCAAAGGTTTAAAAGTAGTTAAAACAAATGGGACTTTTCCCAAACAATCCAAAAAGCCTCTGATATCCTAAACAATGTTTTCTAGCATCCTTAAATGTCCAAACAATTCTAGTAAGCACTCGAGACCTGATATGCATCCTTAAAAGTCCAAACAATTCTAGTAAGCCCTCAAGACCTGATATTGCTTCTTATGAATTCTATTATTGCCATACATCATTGTTGGAAAAAAAAAGGGAGGGGGGGGGGTCTTGTTTGAGATCTCCCGCTTAACCGACCCCATCTTTACCAACTGAATAAATCACTAAATGACAAAAAAAACTTCTTAAAAAAAGACAAAAAAATACAGTTTAACTTGAGTTAAACTAGAGAGCCAAACACCCCTAAATTATGACTTAAAACTGATAGTCGCTAATCAAATAGAATCAGCGATATTCTTTATTTTATCTATATATTTTTTTGTTGGAAAAAGTTTGCTGCAATCATCTGTAAGATTGTCAGACTTAAAGCGACTACGTCTGCTTGTTTGCAGCAATTATGCCACATTTCTTGTCCTTAAACAAATATAAGAGTAAATTATTTAATTTAAACCAATAAAGTAGAGGGAAGAAAAATTTAAAAAGAAAACGCACGAAACTCTAGGCAAGCGCGTGAAACATATGCAGCACATCAGACTGCATATGATTAGTGAAAACACCTGTTCTACATTTTTTCTCAGCTAAATCTCACAAGCAAAAACATGTATATCGGGGCTAAGATAGCCTTCTTTACGCTCTACACATTCTTGTCAATACTTATCCTCATTCTGTCCCGAAAACCAGAACGTATCCTTTCTAAAAATCTAATGACGCAAGTAACTTCTGAACGAGTGTTAACCGACACCTCTTGAACTATTTTTCTTCTTGGTTGCAACTCTGGGATCTTTCTTATGGAGCCAATTCGATATCAAATTTTCAATAATAACTAGACTTTCACTGCTTCTTCATGCTTTTACTCTCGTCTTCCATTGAACGAACAGGGAAAAGAACAGGTGGGATAGTTGGCGAATCCTTCAACGTCACATAGGCCTTTTTGTAGTTTGGTTTAGCTACCAAAACTCTCCCTCTGTGTTTCTTCTTTCCCTGCATGTTTAGTGTCCTTACCTTTTCAACCTCAAAACCATACACTGATTGCAGAACCCTCTTGATTTCTGTCTGCAGATTTCAAGACGAGGGAAACAAAAATAATTAGGGATAGGTTTCAAAGAACGTAGGAGGCAGACAAGTGACTTGTAAAGTACCTTGGAAGCCGAAGGAATGGTTTTCAGTGCAATATCTCTTGCGTTGTTAGAGGAAGCGGGCATCATGAATTCAAAAGGAATATCAAGAAAATGGATGACCCCCATGTTCTATTTTTGTCAGTTTAACCTCTGCAAATATTACATTTATTTTGTCTCTCTTAGACGAAGCAAGGATAAAAATGATCATCATGTACCAAAAACAAGAACAATAAACTACTATGGTATGATAAGAGACTGCATAATAACATAAATGTCAACCTTCTAATTATGACAGCTATGTTGCGCAGCGGAAATGAACGAAAAGCTATTAAGGAACGGAAAACTAATACGATATCAAGTTTACTGTCTTTCTTTTTGGTTCATCAGCCCAACTGCCCTAGTATAAACATTGCATAAAATTGATACAGCAACCGTACAAAGACTGCCTTATGTTCTGTTTTATAAGAATACAACTGTAACAGGTTCTGAATATAGGGTACGAAAAGAAAATAAATGAAAAGAGCCAATTAAATCCCGAGGATGCTTATAAGTCAGAAGAATAGGTAAGGGATTCATGTCAAGTCCCTTCTGGTAGTAACCTACCATGCACAGAGGATTGCTAATCCACACTGCCTCCTATTAGATACCAAACGTCTCACGTGGAAAGATTATAAGTAGTGGGTTTATAAGCCCTTGAGTCCTCTCCGGTTGGAAGCCGGTTTTTGCAAGTGTCGGTTCTACCTAATGAGTTCCTAACACCTCCTAGAAAGAGAGGCATTATGAACCTCTTAAAAATAAGGGTAATGCATACATCTAAAAGGTAAACAAAGCAATTCTCTTTCATTCTAGAAAATTTGTCAATACCTAGTTTTTCCTTATAGTTCATTCGTTTTTCTGGTCTAAATGACTTGATGTTTCACAAGATCATTATTCACATTCCATTTTATTTGTGGTTAACCAGACATGCTCTCTCCACTTTCGCCGCTCCTAGTTCGATCAAGAATCTGTCCTTAAACTAAACTACCACCGTTCTATACCCTCCAAACGTGCATTTTTGCATCACATTACACTTGCTATGTTCTACTTCTAAACAATGGATGCAATTTGAATCTTACAAATCCCCCCTCGACATGAAAAAAGAAAATGGAAGCAAAGAAAAACAAACTACTATTTACGAAATTGTACAAGCATAACAAAAAAACAAAATAGCAGAGGACCAGAGATTGCTAGAACAAACTGAGGAATTACAGGATTCGTAGGACTAAAATATAATGTAGAGAATTTCCTTTTTGATGGATATTCATGCTCTTAAGCCAAAAACAAGATGGACACGGTCACACGATGAATTAAAACACATAAATCTACCAATTGCTTCTCAAGAAAGCCTGCGAATCAAAATGCACAGAACCTGTTCTCTTTAAGTCCTAGCTTTTATATATCCATATATATATACACATGGTTTCTGTAATATGTATTTTCGATAATCACATTATCTGCACAGAGGAGGGAAGAGAAAACGAAAAAAAAAAAAACCAGTGAAAAAGAAAATCACCGAACATACCAGCAACGTATGGTAGCCAAAAAAATCCAGAATAAAGGTTGAATGTTTCTGTTAGGTAGCTGAGAAAAAGAGAGAAAATGCAATTTGATCATGAAATTAGCAGAAGAAAGGTTACATGGGGACGAAAGGTTAAGAGGGCTTTATGTAAGCCAAACTTCAACTTGAGATTACGGCAATACACGCTCAAAGTAATATTATTATTATTATTATTATTATTTGGTTTGGGAAAATGGGTTTAGGGTTAATTTTTGGATAAATTTTACTTTTTTTCCCCAAACTTTATGCCTTGTTATAAAATACCCCAAAATTTTAATTGTAACATTTTTTCATCACGAAATTTAAAAAGTTAGCAAATTTCTCCCTCAATTATATATATATATGTATTTACTTAAAATGCACATAATACTCGCTGACAATATGAGTTGAGAGTATTAAATATGAAATTAATCTTATAATTAAGTTAAAAGAGTAAGGATCCGTTGGGGGTAATATCTAGAGATGACGTTCTGGAAGTTGAGTTGGAAATATATGGGGGAAAACTTTTTGACAAAGTTCTGTGATATAGAAAATGGTGCAAAATTTTAAAATGTGTTAAAAAAATATGCAAAATAGATATTGTCTTGTTGTCTCGTCGTTATGAGCATTTTGACATAAAAATCATCTTATTTCGATTTGAAATCAGAAAGTTATGGACTTAAGTTTAAGTTTTTTGAAAATAGAAGAGATGAAAAATTTGATGTAGAGTTGGAAATTTAAAATCCAAATGGCAAAATGTCATCTCTAGATGGTACCCCCAACAACCCCTAACATTTAGGGTTATCTATCATTTTTTTCATACCTTTCTCCTTACGAGTAACTTCGTAATTCCACATTTAATAAGGATCACAAGTGTCACATGTGCTGTCAATGAGTGTCACTTTATAATATCACATTAATACTCTTAACTCATGTTGCCAGCGAGTGCTCTGTGCATTTTTTCCATTAAAAAAAATTGAACTTGGGGGGAAATTTGTAAACATTTTTAAAGTTCGATAGAAAAAAATATTATAAATTGAAATTCGAGGGGAACAATTTGTGACAAGTCTTAAAGTTCGGTGGAATGAAATTTGTCCTTAATTTTATTGATATTACTTTTGTAAAATTTTATTTCAAACTTTACATCACTTTTTAATAGTTTCATATAAAATTGTCATATCGGATTTTTATGGATTCTAAATATATACGTTATCAAAGATTTACCTTATCAATTTTAATAATAACACTTATGAAAATTTTGATTTCAAACCTAACATTACTCTTTAATACTCTTTTTGTAGCACTCTCACATCAGATATACGGATCTGATATAGTTGAAAAGTAAAAAATACTCAAGAGTTTTCAAATCAAAATTCATGACTAAAAATTATAACAATTATCATTAGTATAATAAGTATGACTCATATAGTAATTTTGAAGGTTACCATTAGTAATTATCTTTATGTTTCAATTTATTGATTTGTATGAGTTCAAAGGGACTGCGATTGACAAGTCACTGAAGACTTTGCTGCGAAACATGTGACATAGTTGGTCGCTTTCTGTGCTCCTTGTCAATTTTCACTATCACTGTTTTTGCAAACTACATTATTTCTTTGTTTTCGCTATCGTGGTACTCTCAGTTCCATATATATATATATATATATATATATATTTATAATTATTTTACCTAATTATTACTAGTCTTACATATTGTCTAGGTATCGTTTAAACCGAGAATCAGTCGCGTATCTTATGCGTCTCCTACTACAACAAACCATGACTTTGTTACATTGTAACATTAAACTGAAGGATACATTTAAAGACATTTTTAAATTAGTGACATTTACGAGAAATATTAAGGATGTTGACGTTACTAAAAGTCTTGTCACATTTTGAAATGCCACTAAAGCATTTGTTTTACTAAAATTTCAAATTTTTATTAGTCACATTTAAAAGTGTCTGTAAACCTATATATATAGTTACAGATTAAAATATCACAAAACACTGACACATTGACATTTTAAAATGTCACAAATTATTTACGAAAATCATTACATGGAAAAGTAAATAATGATTTTCTTAAATATATACTGATTTATTTCTTAAAATCATATATGAAAGCTACTCTCTCAAATATTGTCGTGGAAGAAAGTGGAGTTGAGGGTGCCTGTAGAAAACGTGTAAACTTTTTTTTTTTTTTTTAACCTGTAGAAAACGTGGCTCTAAATTATATATGAGTTCTATGTGATTCCCTTTGGATTTCCTCTGATATTTTTCAATTAAAAAAAAAAAACATGAAACGATTCGTATAGTTCCAGAGATCAAAAATATATATTCCATCTTCTCAAAATTAGAAAAAAAGAACAAAAGTATAAGCATTGAAATTCAAAATTCATCAAACTTCAAAAAATCAGGATTCATCTCTCTCTCTCTCTCTCTGTTTTTTCTTTTTTTTTTTTTAACTTGCCAACTTTTCTCTATGTAATCTTCTCAAAAATAGAAAAATCGTAAAACAAAGATAAAAAAAATTAGGACGTAGAAAACAATATACAATATTTCTCAAATAAAAAAAATCATTTTATTATTGAACAGTGAAATTTTTTAATGTCTTTTAAAATTATATTTAGTGATATTTAAAATGTCACTTTAATTACGCCTTTGTGACATTTGTAAATTTAAAGGTTTTGAATAAGTGAAAACTTTTTGTTTATCATTGTAAATTTTAAGGTTTAGAGTTGATCAAAGTTATGAAATTACAGTAGTCCAAGGTCTTATAGAAGATAGAAAATAAGTAAAATTTTTGTGCTTGTCACCGAAACTATTAGAGTTTAGAATTTAACGAGTTTAATACCCGTGCGTTACATGGTAAGGAAAAGAAAGTTAAAGATAAAGTATGAAAATAAATAATATACATTAAAGACAGTTTATTAAGGAAAATAATATAAATACAATAAATTTGAATATTTAGTTTTTTTTATATATTCAAATTTATATTAAGCTGTCAAAGTTATATATATTAGTATGGATATATATTTATATTTATACATATATAAAGTTTTGAAATATGAAATTTTTTTCCCACACAATGAACTTGTGTCATTTATATTTAACTTTCTTCATTTTCTCTTCCGATATGTCATAATTAAAACAATTCTATATGTTAGTAAAATGATGTTTATGGTTGATATATGAATTGAAATAAATTTGCTAATTTAATATGTAATTATGCATAAAAAATAACATTACCTGGTCTCCTTTCATTTTTATTTTATCGATCACTTGGAGATACAATTTGAAGTTGCGATGGAGAAGGCTGATGCTGAGGACTAAAATAATAATATATATAATTATGTAATAATTATATATTTAAATATATATGTTAAATCATAAAATTTAAAAAATGAAATTAAAATATAAATAGCAATATATCTTGATTCTACTTCTTCAATAATAGGTTCGGTAAAAGTAAATTATTTTTTTATTTTATTTTTTTTGCTGTCTTTTTGCCTCCTAGTTGGGGTGTCTCTGGGTCAAAGGAGATTGGTGTGATAACCCGACTTCTCAGGTCGTCACTTAAAAAACTTGCTTACTTGCATCTTATTTAAATTATTACTAATTCATTTTTAGTTCCTTAAAATTTCAGGGATTTTTTTTTTTTTTTTTGAAAACTTAGATTACGGAAGAAGTGATTCTTTAAAAATCATAATAATTAAAATTAGTTTTGAACAAAACATACTAAAATAACATTTCAAACTTAGTCATACCGGTGTTTAATTAAGTCTTTCATACCTAAGTATTAAAATGTACTAATATCAAAATAACATTTAACAAATCCTCAAAAATATGTGCGGAATACAAGAATGTGGGTGGCATCCATAGATACCATCGCACTTTCACTCATCACGCATCCGCACAGCCAGTCTATCAATGCTTAATATGTCATAGGCAACTTGCTTGAATTATCTACAGTAGGAAACATAAAAGGGTGAGATAAACTCAGTAAGTATAGATGTGCAATCCTACAAATGCATATAATTGAAAATGCATGACAGATTATGTAATTATCCATTTATTTATTCAACATCTTATGGGCCCTTGTGTTTGTACCGGGGTGCGA
This sequence comes from Ficus carica, assembly GCA_009761775.1. Taxonomy (NCBI): domain Eukaryota; kingdom Viridiplantae; phylum Streptophyta; class Magnoliopsida; order Rosales; family Moraceae; genus Ficus; species Ficus carica. Next base: position 70,386 of record VYVB01000464.1, on the reverse strand, counting down.
CCCAATCCGTCAGCACCCAAGGTCATAACTTTAATTTCATTGATCATTATTATCTCCCATTTGGCCAGAGGTAAATATCTTCCCATTCGGTCGGAGATTGGTACAACACATCATTCATTTCACTTTCTTAAATATTAAGCCATATGGCGACATGCAAGAATGGCATACTCAAAAAGCGTGTATGTAAACACATCATCATGGCATACTTTAATAAAGTGTATAAATAAACACGTCATCATAACATACTTTCATAAAGTGTGTAAATAACACGTCATCATGGCATCATATCATATCATCAAAAATAAACATCGAGCTCACATCGTATATATCATATAAACAACCACACTATAGGTGGGGTATATACTTACAGAAAATCGTGTAACTGTGTATCCACATAGATTGTTTCTGGTTCTACTCTCAAGTGGATGCGATGTCTTAATTTTAAATTGACATCCGACAGTTAGAATAAAGTTTTTGAATCGTTTTCAATTATAGACATGTGTTCTCTTAATTAATAATTAATTTCAATTTAATTTAATAATTTGTTTCTAATTTTTTTTTAAGAATAACATCATTAATTATTAATTAGATGATTATCATAAATTAATTTCTTAATTAATTTTAAATTTAAATTAATTAATTATTAACCTATTAGTGAGTTAATTATTAATACTTAATTCATTATCCATTATTTCACTTAATTCCACTTTATTCATAATTTGGGTCCATTAGGTGACCATGGATAACCTTGGTTTTCTAACATCATATTGGGTCATCTTTGTGGGTTGTGAACATATTGGGTATGTTGTGACTAATTTACTTGTAATTGGCTTAAACCATTTTCAAATAGTGTTTTGGCCTTATTATTGTTTTGGACCCGTTAAGACCCATTACACTTTGTTATCTTTATCAAGTTTTAGTCAACAATTACATGGCATCTCAGCAAGCCTAGTGGCGGGTTCATTTCTCGTCACCGAGCCCTCGGGTACTAATTTACCAATTTGCCGCTATTTTGGTGATTCAAGTATTTTTAAACTTAAACTTTGTTAAAATCTTTTGACCTTTGCTTATAGTAATCTCTCATGCAGTTTTATAGGTCCACAAAACCTCTAGTTACAGCCCAAAACGTTCTTCCCATCAAATTATCATTTTACCACTTAGTTTAGCAAAATTACAAGTTTGCCACTAGACATACCCTTTATAATTTAGACTTATTGGTTGGCTTTTAAAAAATTTATCCTAGAGCCTTAGAATAATGTTTACAGTGCCCCTAAGCTCTCAAAATGGCTTTCGTAACTTATTACATTTTTAAACACAATTCAAATAAAGTATTACATTTAAGCCCCTTCATGTATTTTAAGGTTGTACAATTGATTATAACATAAACCATATTATTTCTTATATTTATTTAGCTTAATACATTATTTTAAGGGTGATAAAGATGTTGTCGAATTATAATCTAAGTAGATATTATAATTTGATCCGTTATTTATTTATTTCTACATTTTAATCCTTATTTAGCCCCAATTAGTTCCCAATACCCTTTGATTCATGTTTTTTATACTTAATGTCCTTATAAAGTGTTCTCACAAGATCATGACATATTTTTAACAAGTTTTTATCATTTACATTTTTGACCCTAAATTTTCTATATTTATGTTTTGACCCCCAAAAGGCTTTTTGTTCATTTCTTATCCATTTATCACCAAAATTTGACACAAGGTCTATCTTAAATCTCTAGTTAAGACTAAAAAGTTTTAGATTAAAATAAAGTCTTTAGGCTGGTGAAATTATGATTTTACCCCTTGAGGGTAAAATCATCATTTTTGACATTTTTATTTCTGACGAAACTTGGAGTTTGTTTGGTATGGGGTAATCTTTTATAAAGGAATATGAATCTTAAGATCATCATGTTTGTTATGAGGTTATCTTATTTTAAGATACTTGGGAATCTGAAACCCATGGGTTTCAAATACTCTTATGAAGGGGTAATCTGAAACCCACCTCCCCCTTAGGTTTCAGATTACTCCCTATCTAAATATCATGGTAATCTTAAAATTTAAATAATTTAGACACAAATATCCTTTTAACTTTTAATTTAAATAATTTACAGATTTAGAGAGATGAAAAAAAAACCCTACGAAATTACATATATATATATATATAATATTTTCATCCCAACCTCCTCCTATTCATCGTAGCACCTCCTCCACCAAGTAACCATTATAATATTTTCATCCCAACCTCCTCCTATTCATCGCAACACCTCCTCCACCCCACAAGGTAATCATTGTTCTTTTCTTCACCATCCTTTTTTTTTCCCTCTTTTTTACGTTGTTGTTTTGTTTTATTTTTTCTTTTTTGTCTTTATTCTATAAACACACATACAGAGAGAGAGAGAGAGAGAGAGATTGCTTAGGAGGAAGAGACCTTTGACAGGTCCTTTTTTTTTTCTTTTTTCTTTTTTCTTTTTTTCCTAATACGTATATATACACATAGAGAGAGATAGAGAGACAGAGATTGTTTTAGAGGAAGAGACCTTCGACAGTCCTTTCGCTGGACCAGGAACAAGTTTTACAAGTCGGTCAAATTCTTGTCGAGTTGAAGAAGATAGATGGATTGACATAGGAACAAGTTTTGCAAGCCGGTCAAATTCTTATCGAAAGTCATGACAAGACCAACTTCTTCTATATTTGGATGATGAATATAAGTTAAATTATATTCTCATGTTATTGGGATGATGAAATAGAAATAGAAATAGGTAATTAGACTTTTTTCTTTTGTCACTTTCATTTGCTACCCGTGGACTAGTAATTTAGTCAATTAGTTTTATTTATTTAATTATCTGTTATAATTTGAATTTAAATAAGATTAGGATTAGTACCAAGGAATTGTTATTTAAATTTTTTTTGTTATTTTGTTAATAAAATCTCTTTAAGAGTTCTCTCAATTTGTCATATATATATTTTCATGTATTCTTAAAGAATCAACAAATTTGTGTTTTAAGATGAGCATTTTAATTCTACTAATTCTTGAATTACAATTTTTATTTGTGTTGTTGCAATTTGATTTAGTCGAATCATAAAGTTATGTTATTGTCCTTATATTTGTAATTAATTGCTATTGAAAGTATATATTAATTTAGTAAAGGATAATTTTGTCATTTATTAAGAAAAAACAACATTCAGTTCACAACCAAACATAGTAATTTAACATTCCCGAGAATCTTACTAAAATTGTTTATGTACAAACCAAACACTATAATCTAATATCCCCAGGAATTTGATTACTTTAAAAAGATAGTCAGGTATCTGATTACATTTGATTACCTTCAACCAAACACGCCATTGAGTTCTTTTTATTGCTTATGTCAAGAGTAATATTTTGTTTTTCTACTTGAATATGAAAATTCCACTCACAATACAATTTTCCAACTTATTACACATTTATGTCAAAATATTATTTTTGGTATTTTATAGTAATTAATTCTTATTCTAACTTATTTGTGATGTCAAAATATTTTTCTCATCATGCATGTTTCCATCAAACAGAGGACATAACATATCAACATGCCATAATCTTCTATTCTCATACATCAATACTCATTTCATATCATATAATCATAAAAATCACATAAACGTATATTTCATCATATTCCATACACAAATCATGTTTTCTAATCATTTTAAATTATGGCCAGCACATATATTATCTTACTATGTAGCATGCTTCCATCATGCATGCTTCCATCAAATAGAGGACATAACATATCAACATGTCATAATCTCCTATTCTCATACATCAATACTCATTTCATATCATATAACCATAAAAATCACATAAACGTATTTTTCATCATATTCCATACACAAATCATATTTTCTAGCCATTTTAAATTATGACCAACACATATATTATCTCACTAGCTAGCAAACCAACATTTTAATCATTTACCATGTCAATATTTTCATATTTGTAAGAACACATTTTGAAAGGAAAGTTATTAATAACTTGGTAAACCACTAGTTTACAAGTCATTTACCTCTTGGAAAAGTAGCGGGTTCTTAGCTCCTCTTGAAGGCTTTGAACCACTTTTGGAACCTTAAGGTAGGGGGCTAGAATGGAGATAAAAAATCACTTTTAAAAACATTTTAAAACATCATTTTTTTTTTCTAGAAAACAAGTGGAAAAATATAGGTTTTTTTACCTTGAAAAACACTTTGAATGACTCTTCCTCATTGCTAAAAAAATGATCTTGGGAGTGGATAGAAGGAGATGAAGAATATTGTTGGCTTCCCTTAGCTACAAATTTCATCCACAATGAAGGGAGGAAGAGAGAAAACTTTTCTTTGCTTGTATGGATTTTATGAAAGAGAAAAGAGTGGTTTTTAGTTTACCTTAAAACCATTTTATAACCAAGTCTTATTGTTGATTAAAAAAATTGAAACTTTTGGATTTTAATCTCTCCAAAAACGTGCTCAGCTGAAAAGGATAAGTTGGGAGGTTGTTTTGGTGGTTTTTTATGTATTTCTAAGTGGTTTTAGTGAATAGTCATTTTAGTAATTTATCATCTTACATTGTAATCATTCTTTCTTTCTTGTCTTTTCATTTTTTGTTTTGCTTGTTTAGGAATTGGTTTTTGAATTCTCAAAAACCCCACTCTTGTTCAGCCTATTTTCTGAAGAAAAAAAGAAAAATTTTTTTTTTTGAAACAATGCCAGTTTACTGGCAGCAGGCAGGCAGCTCACTGCCTACTTGCATGGCTCAGTGGGCCTGAGCAAGGGGAAGGGTACACGGCACCCCTTCCTTTAAATTTTTTTTTCTGGTAATTACCCACTGGGTGGGGGGTTGCGCGGGCACTCCCCTGAAATTTATTATTATTATTATTATTATTATTATTTTAAAGATTGTAGTTGGATTGTTAAATTTAATTTAGTAGGTAAATCTTAGCATGACATAAAAATTCACTTCTTTAAATCACAAAATTATGATTTTTCATTCATTATATATATATAATGAATTTTCACACATAATATTTTCACAAAATCCCAATTAAAATAGAAAATGAGAGTAACATCATATTTATATTTTCTCGTCACAAAGCAATAAAAAAATGTTATTAATAGTGAAATTTACAATTTAATTCTCTCTTTAGGATGAGAATTAATATTATAAATTTTGAAGTTGTTACAATTGGCGATGGTGGAATTTCTTCAGAAGGCTTAGCTGTCGATGCATGCAATAACATTGGTTGCACATCATCATTAAATGTTTTTACAATGAATGTATCGATAAAAGCACCTCTGAGACGAAATTGGATAACAAATATTTTTGATATGCCTTTCAGTTGGTTCAGGATAGGAGGGACAATAGTTGGATCAGTGTATCCTTCTTGGATTGTCAGAATAGAGCAATGTTTATTTATTAATGACTGCACAGTTTTTCCAAACATGACAATGTTCATCTCTCCAGTGCCGTTTTCGATTCGTTCATTAATTTTGTACATGTTGAAAAGATTTAATATTTATTTAATTTTTAATTACTTGGGTATTTATACATGTTTATTTTTTTTTATGATAGAGATAAAGTATATTACCAAGTGATTCGCATTGTGGTTAAATATCCATGACTATCACACCACCATGCCGTCCCTAATTATTTATTTGTCTGTAACTTCTTGGATAGGCATTGTAGAACCAACCTTGATGAGTATCAAGTTCGGTACTAGTCACTTTAACAGTGAATTTCGTCTCCTGTTGGATAAATTAATATTAATATTAATAATGTTTACTAAATTATATTTTATATTTTATATATAATAATTAAATATTTACCTGATTTTGATATGGATCTAGAGCTTGAAGTTCTGCGATTGTTGTTCGGTTGACAATCTTTTGTTCCTCTAATGATAATTGCTTTTTTGTTGATTCAGCAATAAAATCAATTCCTTAGACAGAATGACTGAATTTATAGAAAATTAATTTTATTTAATGAAGTTAGTATTTTTTTTAAAATTAATAAATATAAATAATTATGATAATTTATGAGTAAAAATTTATAATACCTTCTATTTATTTTTTTTGTTTCAACAATGTTTGGATCAAGGTAGTATGAAGTACCAGTGGTGCTTGCAACATAAAGTCTACCTGTATATGTATAATCATAATAGTTAATGATTAATGATATAAAATTTTAATTCTTTTTATTTAGGAGAATGGAAAAATTATTTTTAGTTGCTGTATATACTTACCATATATTGTTTGCCCGCCATTGCTGAAAATGCTACTACGACTGGTTCAGATTTTGCCTGGATTGTATTTTCATCAAAGTTTTCTCCAATTTCTCCCCAGAGAGTGACATTAAGTGTTTCTTCTCTGTTGAATAAAATAAATAATTTATTAATAATTATGAACTTTTTAAAAATATGTTTTTAATTAATATATTATTTGTAGTTACCTGATATTTTGAATAACTAAACCTCATCTTTTTACCGATCTATCATTTATAGTGGATTCTTCTATATCCTTGACTGAGATAACGCGACTAATCACATCTAATACAACATAATAAGTTAGAAGTTATTATTTATTAATTTTTGTAGAACAAATTTATTAATAATTAATTATAAATTAACAAATATAAATGTCAAATATAGTTTACCTGACAGAAGATCGTTGATGTCGACTTTTGATGTTAATTGATCGAACTCCACAAAATTAAATTTGTGTTGAGGTATTTTTTGGTATGTCTTCCTCAACGTTTTTGAAAAATATGGACCTTGCGAATTGCAATATTGCCAACAATCTAATACCTTTGTTTGTTGTTCGTGATGAAAAAGTTGATGATTTCAGATATATTGTCTACTTGTATTTTATTCGTTATGAATTCAGCATCCTTCGCACGAATAAAACCGTGTATTGTTTCATCCTGTATTAAAAAAAATTCATATTTATATATTAGTATTATTATTTATATATTAAATAATAACCTGAGATATATTTTATTAGTAATATAATATCTATAAGAAATAAATTGAGTTACATGTTTGTCAACTAATAAGCAGTCAAGGCTTATTAATCGTCCAATCTTATAGTCTGTGTTCCTCCATAGCCGACACACTCGAGCACATATGGTCTGATGTGTCTCCCTTGACTTCAGTACTCGTATTGGACCGAACATTTTCTATACATAGCAAGAATATATATATATATATGTATTAAATTTTGAAGACTGCAAATATTGTTTTGTGATAAAATAAATTAAAACCGAATATTATATCATTTTTCACAGAAATTTATCAATTTGATGAATATTGTGTAATATTTCTTTGTAAACAATGCTTTTAACATAATTTGGATATTTGTTAATTGAATCGTGCATTAAAATATATAAACGTTTTGATGAAGTCACTCTAGATAGAGCAACATATAATTGTCCGTAGCTAAAAATTTCATCTTCTATAGTCAGACTTTATTTAGATATTGGCCTTGACTTTTGTTTATTGTCATTGCATAACAAATTTTTAAAAGAAATTGTCATCTTTTAAAAACAAAAGGTCATTTTGATTCACGAATTATCATTTATATTCTATGCATATAAACTTTTTCATTTATATCATTATAATTAATTATGCGTCTTTCAACAATTCTATTTATTAAATGTGTAATAATCATTCTAGTACCATTACATAAACCCATTGATTGGTTAAGATTTCGCATTAACAAAACATGAATTTCAATCTTGAGTTTTAATTCATGTGGAGGTAGAATATTAAAATTAAGAGTATGTAAAAATTTAGGAGGATATAAAAGATTTAATTCTTTGAGATATCCAGATGATGAAAGAATGAGAGAAAAGAAGATGATATACCAAACTATTTGTTAAAATGAAAACAAGAATAGCTAGAAACACATATACATTGAATCTGTTATTATTAGTTAATTATAAGAGAAGATAAACCTCAGCATATAATTTATATTTCATTCTATTATATATGTGTTCCTAACACTATATTTGTCTAGGATGGTGATAAGAGATATGAATATTAATTAACGAGGGGGGGAAAAGGTTTAGAAAGTGGTATAATGGTTTATTTAAATTCGAGAAATTTCATGAGTTCCTATTTGAAGCTTATAACCTCACTTGTCAAAAAGCAAAAAGCAAAAATAAAACAAACTAGTTATAGAAGAGCAAGAACAAATGTTTTTCGGGTTGGTTGGAAGAAAATAAGTATGATATAGGTAAATATAAGCAAAATTAGGAGAAGAATATAAACTATGAAAGACATTTGTTTGTTTTTTAATGGGTATTTATTTGTTATTGATACAAGTGTAAATTTATACTTTATTTTTGGACTATATGGTGCCTTTGGCACAACGCCCCAAAATTAAAAAATTTGAGAGATTTTTTTTTGGCTAAAGGGACAATTAAGACAAAGGGGAAAGCATCTGAATGACACAAATTTATATATCATTGCATTAACATATTATAGAAAATTAATATTAGATCAATATGACACAAATTAAACTAAAGTTAATTAAATTTTGTCTCATGTTGATTAAGAATGGGGAATTTGTGTCATGTTAGTCAATAGAAGAAAAAAAATAATCAATAGAAGAAAAAAGAAAGTGATTATTAGTTAATTTTCTCTAAGAAACACCAAATTTCTATAAACTTTGTACTTATCATTTGCAATATACAACAATCAACCAGGGCAGAGAGAGCTTATGCTCATGGAATGAAGCACATATGACTTATAAATATTGTTTTGAAGTTTTAGATAAAATAATGCAATACTTAAAAAATAATTTTGATCGTCCTTTTGGATGAATAACAATTATATTAGGTGGTGATTTCAGACAAATATTACATGTTGTCCCAAATGGTATAGAAGAAAATATTATTAATGTAACTATAAATAATTCTTATCTTTGACCATATTTTTGTATACTTATTTTAACAGAAAACATGCGATTAAAAAGAAATAATTATTCTATTGAAGAACAAATAGAAATTACTAATTTTTCAGAATAGATTTTAAATGTTGGTGATGGAACGACAAATGAAATAAAAGATCCAGAAAACGAATATGCTACTTGGATTGAGATACCTGAAAAATATTTAATACAGTATAATATAAATTCTATTGAACATATTTCTATCACAATATACAATTATTTTCATAATAATTTCCAAGATATTAATTATCTAAAACAACGTGTGATTATTACACCTAAAAATAAGACAACTGATGAAATAAATAAATATATATTATCTTTGGTACCTACAGATACAAAAATTTATTATAGTTGTGACACTACTGAAATTTAACTTGATGATAACTAGAATTAAGAATGTCCAAGATAATGAAAAGTTTTAATATGATTGAGTACAACTAACGACTTAATTAATAATGCTTTTTGTTATATTTAATGTTCTAATAACCTAATGATAAGGGAAGGCTAAGTGAGAGTAAATTAGTAAATATGATTTAATATGCTATTAATTTTTTATTGAGTTTACTTACAAGTGATTGCGAAGAGAAATTTCGGTGTATATAAGGTATTAGGTTATGACATTATGATGAACATAAAGTCACGTGATTGTAGGTATTTTGATCATAAGATTTTATGTTCATTCACGTTACAGATATATTTGTATGGATTGCTATGTGTTATTGATGTTTAGTATGAATAAGATTAAGTACCGATCACTTTAGCATGTTTTTTTTTCACAAAAAAATAAAAATAAAAAGATTTTGTAAAAACAACATCATCTTGCAATGCAATTTTAACCTTTAAATTGTTGGAATTTGACAGATTTTGTGAAAATATAAATTTATAGATCATTTAGTTATCTTTCTATAGGTATTTGAATAGCTCAATTTCGATATCGGAGTGAAAAGTTACGACCAAAATACCACCATATGTTAGGAATTTAAATTCCTATGAGAATTTCAATTTTAGCCCAAACTTTTCTATATTAGAAAAATGACCCCACCAAATTTTTCAGCCATAGAAGCTCAAATTTTGATGTAGGAAATCCAATGGGACTAGGGAATCTCACTTTTATAATGTTTAGGAGCAAATAATAGTTTCTATGCATGCAAGGTTCTTAGAGAATAACTTTGTAAGAGATTTCAAACCTCGAAGCAAAATCATGCTAGAGTAGATGTCGCAAAACATCATTAGTCCTATAGTTACAGAAACTCAAAGCGAACCAATCATGATAGAGGAGGTCCCCATGAAACAATAACAACCTAGGGAGCTTCGTCATAGTGGAAGAATTGTCAAGCAACCTAGCAGATACTTATATCATGGATAAATCTGTGAGAAAGTGTCTAAAAAGAAAGATGATCATGTTACATACAAGGAAGCGGTGGTTGATGTTGATACAGACCAATAAAAAAAGACCTTGAACAATTAGATATGATATAGGACTGTACAACTTTTTTTTTTTTTTTTTTTTTTGTAAGGACTGATGATTGTCAAAAATAAATACCTGATATATATACATATATTGTTTATGTTGGGTCTTTGTCGACAATTGAGAATATGGGTAGGGTTAGTGATAAATTGGTAATGACGCCTAAGAGAGAAGTGGAAAATTGAGAATATAAGCTTATGAATTGGGTTAGTGATAAATTGAGTTGGGTTCCGTTTTGTTTCGTTTCGAATCTTTTCTTTTCTTTTTTTAATAAATTTTACGGGGTTTTTTTTTTATTTTTTTTTATTTTTTAAGCATGTGAAAGGGAGAGGATTTCGACAAATAACAAAGAAAGAAGATGAAGATGTTTAGAGTATCTCTCACAACTGATTATTAAACATCTATTCAAAATATTGGCTATATGTGTTTGACTGCACATTGGTTTGACAATAATTGAATATTGCAAAGAAGGATCACAAGTTTTGTTCAAGTCTCTAACCACATGGGTTAGATGATAGGCAAAGAGTTGAATGCTTACTTGAACGATTGGGTACACCAAAAGTTTGTTCGATCATTGTTGATAATGTGGGTTCTAATTCTATTCCATTGACGAAAGTTAAGGAGCATCTTCTAGAAAAAAAGACATGATATTGTGTTGAATAAGAAAATGTTTTACGTAAGATATTGTACTTACGTCATAAATTTGATTCATTATAATCGTATGAAAGATGCAAGTATTCATAACGCAGTGAGGTAAGTAAGAGCCTCCTCAGCACGACTTGAACATTTTAATAAAGCTTGTGAAGAAGCTAACAAAACATCGGAGGCATTACTCTTTTTGGATGTAATTACCAAGTGAAACTCTACCTAGATGATGTTAGCGGCGGCTTCGAAATTCAAAAAAGAAGTTAAGAATTTAGTTATTTATATTTTTTTAAAAAACTAATGACTCATTGGACCACACATTCTTTATTTGTTACGTGACTATCACGTGATCAAAATATCTTGGATTTTTTTTTTTCTTTTGCTTTTGTTTTGCTTTATTTTACTTGTCTACAATTAGTTGTAGCACAAGTCTCATAGATTCCACCAAAAAAGTATTTTATTACAGATTCGGGCTGTCACTTGTACCGAGAATTGAATGGCGCACATGTCTCACGCTTTCCTTATTTAAAACAGAAAGAGAAGTAGGAGGAAGAAGAAGAAGAAGAAGAAGAGAGAGAGAATAGAGGAAAAATAGCAGAGGCAGAAGCAGAGACAGAGAAACTTCTTGAACCTCTCCAATGGAGTCCGCATTATCCTCCGTCACCACCACCACCACGAGCAGTCTCTTCACCATCACCAAAGCCCTCAACCGCCGCGGAAGCCGCAGCGGCGGCGCCGTCGTCTACCGAGCCGCGTTGACTCAACACGGCATCGTGGCTCGGCTCGTCGCGCGCCGACTCCGCTGCATTGGTGACTCCTACTGCCTCCAGAGGTCGGCGTCGTTCGGCTCGGCCTCATTTCATCCGCCGTCGTCTCTCAGAAGCCTCTGCGCCGGGAGAGCTTCCGGCTTCGCCGCCTCGTTTTCCTCCGGCGGAGGGAATGGCGGCTTCGGCGGAGAGAACGGCGGTGGCGGCGGAGGCGGAGGGAGCGGATCTGACGGCGGCGATGCGAAGTCGAAGATGGCGGCTAAAGCAGGCGAGGAAGTTTCGGCTATCCCTACAGATGTCATTGTTCTCGATGTCGGAGTATGATTTTTGCTCTGTTTTTGTCTAATCCACAATTTCTCTTCTTTCTTTCTTTGACGATTGATTAAGTTACTCCATTTCCTGCTTGTTATGTCTCTTTTTTTTTTTTTTTGGTAGGGGATGACTTGTGGAGGATGCGCTGCTAGTGTGAAGAGGATTTTAGAAAGTCAAGTAAGTTTATTTTACTCTTGATTTATACTCTATAAACTATATGTGCCCGTTTTTAGAGTTTTTGCCTTTTCTAGTAGAAGTAGAGAAGTAGGCTTTTGTTAGTATAGAGAGTTTAGAGCTGAAAATTTTTAGAACAGATTTAGTAGGTGAAAATGATATTAAAATATTTTAGTAATAAGCAAAAATGTTCGAAAGAAGTTTCTGATTTCTTACTAAAAACTTTAATGCAAGTTCAAAGTCTATTAAGAAGAGCTTTCTTAGAAGCCATATGTTTTGGCTTTGACTTAAACCTCTTCTGGATAGGTCATCCAAATACTTTCATAAGTAGTAAGAAGTTTCTAATTTCTTACTAAAACTTTAATGTAAGTTCAAAGTCTATTGAGAAGAGCTTTCTTAGAAGCCATATGTTTTGGCTTTGACTTAAGCTCTTTTGAATAGGTCATCCAAATACATTCATAAGTTGTTTTAAGCTCCAAGAAGGCAAAAGCAGCTTCGAAGAAGCTCTTGTTTAAATAAATGCCCATGCAATTCATGTATTTTTATTTAAAAATTTTTTTTTTGACAGCCTCAAGTGTCGTCAGCTAGTGTAAATCTAACAACAGAAACAGCAATTGTGTGGCCTGTGGCTGAAGCCAAGGTTGTGCCGGACTGGCAAAAGCAGCTAGGAGAGGCACTTGCTAAGCATTTGACAAGTTGCGGGTTTAACTCTAACCTCCGAGGTAAGGAATTTTGTATGTAATGCCATCACTATTTATTTATTTATTGATGTAAGTTTATTTTACTATGATTTGCATAGCTATGGTCTTCTTTAAAAAATGAATAAGTAAATAACCTGTCAAGTTCATGAATGATTACTTTTCATCAAGACTGATGTTTTTCTGGGTGTCTTTTGTGTTTTGTAGTTCTTTCATTTGCTAAAAATTGAATCGCGTGATTATTGAAGAAACCTTTCAAAATGTTTCTCCTGGTTTCTTCGATACTTCTTTTATTTATTTATTTATTTCTAATTTTTACTTTTATGGTATTTTATTTCTTTTTATATATAAGACTTTGGTTGTGCCATTTTGCAAAAGCAGTATCTAATTGCCCTCATACTTGTATCCTTGAGATCAACCTATAGTTCTTTAGCTGTTCGTTTTCGTTTTTCCTTTGTTACTATTAATATTTTCTGTATGATGTTTGTTGAGGTTATTTTTTAATGAGGTGGACTTTGGTTTATACTTTCGTCTATTATATTGGTGTTAGAGTTCTTGAAATTAAAGTTGTTAAAGTTACCGAGTTAAACTTCAAAAGGAGATTGAAGGAATCAAATGATAAGGGAAGCATCTCTAAAATTAACACAGAAATTTGTTGGGTAAGTTGCATAAGATCATAAGATAAGACCAATATGTAAAGTTGCATGTCCTTGTTTGTTTTTCTGTTAAGCCCCGCTAACTTTCAATAAGAGTAGAAACTACCATGTTCTGGTCTTTCAAATGATTTATATGAAGCTTGGTGGGTTAAGTGGCAGGTCAAGCTGCTATTGAAGGAGAGATATCACCATAGGTCTTTATGGTATGTCCTCAAACTATGGGATTTAATTTCTCCATGCAAAGAATATGTTACATCTCAACTCAACCATATTAGATGCAAAGGATGAAAATGTTAGTGTCGATGGAGTTATTCAAGTTTTAATTTATCAATAATGTCGGTGAGAATGTCAGTGTCAAAGATTTTCTGGGAAAACACAGATGTTTAGCTCAAATCATTGAGTTTTTGAATAATGCTTTAGAAAAAAAAAAAAATGGAGAAATTATAACTTTTCAAGGAAATTTTCAATTTTTGTTGGCGTTTTGGAAAATATTTGCGACATTTACCGACATTGTTGAAGACAACTGGGAAATATGCCTTTCCCCTGGTTGTCACACCACAGAAACCAATAATGCCACGATAATGTAATAGACATTGTTGATTTTTTCATCCTTGATTAGACGTGAAAGAATATGCTTAAGATTTGATTATTGATTCCTGGCTACTTCTTTCAATAGGTGAGTCTCGGCAGCCACTTGTGGATTTGGGTAGAGAGGCATTTCTGTTACAAGGCATCTTATTTGGAGAATATGTCATTCCACGTTCTGAGCTTATCATTTTTCGAGATATTAATTAGGAAGGTCGACTTATCCCCCCCCCCCCCCCCCCCAAAAAAAAAAAAAAGTGAGAGAGAGAAAAAATTGTTGTATTTTATGTTTTTCAGTGTCAGACGTTGGACAACTAGACTGATCCTGCAATCCTAGCATTGTTGAGTTTTATACACGTTTGATGGTATCAAAGATGACAGCAAATGAGAATACTCAATAATGATACTAGGAGCTTTTTATGTAACAAATATTTGCAACAATACTATGTTAATCTTATTGATACAAGCCTCTTTCTAATGTTTCTTAGACGCTTTGATGTTATTAGCACTATTGTTCTATCTATTTTTCATCTTTGATGTTATAATATTTGTTGTGGTTTTTGTTTCGCTTTCTGGTGCAATTTTCATTCTCCTTCGTGTTAGTGGATTCTTTTTTTTTTTCCCTCTTCGATGGGGTGGGGGCTCCAATTATTGTATCAAGGTTATTTCATCTGTGGAAAACTAGGTCTTGTTCTTTTTTCGTTCCCCCCTTCTTTTTAGGTTGAAATGTGGGAAACTAGTCTCTTTCTTTCTTTGTTTTTTTTTTTTTTTTTTTTTGTAAAATTTTGAGATTTGTTCTCATCATATCCTTTTTCTTTTCACTGCTCTATGATAACTTTCGATGGATTAACTGACTGGAAAATGATTGATTTGCTCTTGCTACGGTGGATTCTGGTACTCATGAAATTACTTTTACAAAGAAATAATCAAATAATATGCGTACAAATGATAGACTTTTGAATTTTATTGCAGTTAAGTGAAATTGGATATGCGTTTTTTCCCCTGTAATTCTGAAACATAATAATAACTTGTAAGATTCTTTGCATGGATAAAGCATTGGATTCTTGCTAACAATGAAGTTCACAGTTTCCAATTTGGTTCTCTCTCTACTGAGGAGAATTAAATATGTATGCAAGTTAAATCAAGTGTCTGCTTATCAGGATGCTAACCTGGCCTTCAAATGTGTTGTTTGCTTAATGCTTTCAATTTTGATAATGGGATTTTATGCGTCTTTAACTCCCGATGACTATGAGAATGACAATGGTTTGATGTTATCCTTTTCCTTTAAATGTTTTCAGTTTATTATCTTCTCGACTCCCTCACTATTTGGTGTGCATGCTTAATCCTCTATTTACCATTTGTTTTCTGTCAATCAGTCTGCAGCCTACCTTACAAGTTCTTGGGGATTATTTTCTTCTATTTTTCTTTGCTATATTGAAGACACTTTTCTATTCCCCGTCTTACAATCTGTTTTATTGTTTTGAGTTTAAATCTTACGTGAATGATTGCTTAATCTTATGTCAGCCATTTTGGATCTCCATTACGAGGACCTTGTTTGCCAACAATTCAGCCATATGAATTAAAAATGCAAAGTGGCTGGACTAATTTGCCATTTCTGTATATGCAGATTCAGGGGGAGATAAGTTTCTTAAAGTTTTTGAACAGAAAATGGAAGAAAAGCAACACCGGCTTAAAGAAAGTGGTAAACATGTTTTATTTCTTTCAGATGATAAATTCTTTGTCATCTTTCATTTACTGGATACCCGTTATCGTGTACACTTCAGCTGCATTTAACTGCCTCAAAGCTGCAGTTGCTGATGATTCATCTACCAAACTAAGAGTCCAGTCTCTTTATCTTATAGGTCGTGAGCTTGCTTTCTCGTGGGCCTTATGTGCCGTTTGCCTTTTTGGTCATCTTTCTCATTTCTTTGGAGCTAAGGCTGCATGGATCCATGCATTTCATTCCACTGGATTCCATCTTTCCTTGTCTTTATTTACGTTGCTTGGTCCTGGCCGGAAACTTATTCTTGATGGTATTAAGAGCCTAATAAGAGGGGCTCCGAACATGAACACTTTGGTTGGTCTGGGGGCTTTGTCATCGTTTAGTGTCAGCACACTAGCAGCCTTTATACCAAAACTGGTAATTGGTGATCTTTATTTGTGCTATTTCTTTGCTTCCATGGAAGGTCCTACTTCACATCATTGTATCAATATACTAGATGTTATTAGTAGTAATGTTTTAACTGTATTTTCATTGTTTGGTTCAAAGTTTTTTATTTTTTATTTTAATATAAGAAAAACCCTTTTCATTGATAAAATAATCAATTACAAGGATAAAAGAGGATGAGACGTCCTTAAAGAAAAGAAAAAACAAGTTGAATGCTTATATTCTTGAATCACAATCTCATTAAAGCCATACCTTTTTTTTTTTTTTTTTTGCATGTTTATTATTGCTCCTGATGTGGCAGCCCTATGCTTGCTAGTTGTAGTTGCAAACTTCATGATATTGTTACATAACTTGCTTGTTTGTTGGCATATGCTACCAACACCTGAATGCGGCTACTTGCTATTACTAACTTCTAAAGTCATTTGTGTTTATCAGGGCCTGATTCTGCACCCTCCGGCCCTAAAATTAATTTCTTTTTTAGAAGCAAGCAAACATGACTCTTAGTATTCGTTAAAAACAAAAAGGATGTCCTGCAAAGATTAACTAAATTATGTTGTTGCTTATGTGTGGATATCTACATGCAGGGTTGGAGGACATTTTTTGAAGAACCAATTATGCTAATAGCATTCGTCTTGTTAGGGAGGAATCTTGAACAGAGAGCGAAAATTAAAGCAACAAGTGATATGACAGGGCTCCTTAGTATTTTGCCATCAAAAGCTCGTCTTCTGTTGAATAATGATGAAAAAGAATCTGGCTCAACAGTTGAAGTACCGTGCAACAGTCTCTCAGTTGGAGACCTAATTGTTGTACTACCTGGAGTAAGTAATGTAACTTTTATTTGTTCAGGATTTAGTAGCTTCGACTGTGTTGTCTCTATGTTCCACTGAAGACTTATCCACTTTTTACTTGTGGTAACATCCTGTCCTCCTTGCCTTGTATGTTATGATATGTCGTAATACTGGAAGTCTTGTTTCTTTTCGAAATAGATGTCATGCAATAGTTTTTGTCTTTACTCTGGATTTCCCCCCCTTTGTCTTGCCTTTCTTGTCATGAATTCTTGTTCTCCTGACTTGGCTATAAAAAATAATAAAAACATCATTGAATGATATGCAGTTGAATATCCTAATTTTTTTTTTTTATTGAAAAAATATCGCATGCATCAAATCATGATCATTTGAGATATATTCTTTCAATATTTTAGGATCGTGTTCCCGTGGATGGAATTGTTAGAGCTGGAAGAAGCACCATCGATGAGTCGAGTTTCACGGGGGAGCCATTACCAGTAACCAAACTACCTGGGGTATTTCTCTGCTGTCGTTATATGTCATTAGTAGTTTTTCAAAATTAATGGGTTTCTAATTGTTTAATGTAATGTTATGGAAATGGAGGGTTGCTTGTTCTCTGTCTTTTGCTTTCTTTCTTTGTATTTTTTTTCCCCAACTTTTTAGTTCAATATGCTAGAAGCTCCAACATTGTCATAACACTATCATCTTTTATCTATGGGCTAGAGCCAAGTTGCAGCTGGAAGCATAAATCTTAATGGGACACTTACAGTTGAAGTGAGGAGACCTGGTGGTGAGACTGCCATGGGAGACATTGTTCGTTTGGTAGAAGAAGCTCAAAGTAGGGAAGCTCCCGTACAACGCCTGGCTGACAAGGTCACAGATCATTCTTAGATTACTTGGATGGACACATGATGCCATAATTGTACCAAAAGGAAATCTTACCAAGATCAGTATATGTTCAGTTTATAGTATATGCTTTTACATGTATCAATGCTGTTCTTTTGTTTGTTTTGTTTTGTTTTTTTTTTTTTTGTTGTGGTGTGGGGGGGGGGGGGGGGGGGGGGGGGGGGGGGGGGGGGGGGGGGGGGGGGGGGGGGGGGGGGGGGCTGGGGGGGGGGGGGGGGGGGGGGGGGGTGTGCGTGTGTGTGGTGTAAAATAGTACAAAGTACCGAGTTTTTTCTTTAAGGCCAGTAGAATAATTTTAAGGGCCCTTTGAACTTGGAGACATTCTATTCAAATGCTCCATAGTTTGTACATGTGATGTGTTTAGGAGGTTCTCTAATGTTTGTTTTGGAACGGAAAACACATCAGATTTCTCATTACTTTTTTGTTCTCGTCTTAAAAGAAAATTGTGCGTGGAGTAGTTTTATGCTGGCCAGTTAACCTAATTCTTCCTTTCATCAGGTGTCTGGACACTTTACTTATGGAGTCATGGCTCTCTCTGCTGCTACATTTTTGTTTTGGAGTCTATTTGGTGCACGTATTCTACCTGCTGCTTTACATCAAGGAAGTTCAGTTTCATTGGCTCTGCAGCTTTCTTGCAGTGTTCTGGTATGATATGCAATGCGTTTTTGAAGTTCTAGGGTAATTCTTTCATTATTTTTAATTTTTTTTTTTTTTTTACAAGATGCAAAACTTATTGATATTGAAATCACTACAATTGGAAATAAGACCAGATGTCCTTAAAGAAAAGAGAAAAGGTGAAAGAACATGAATTAACACCCCTTTACGACTTCAAAGATTTCATCAGTAGAAGCCCACAAAGAAGCTGGATATTTAGTTTTCATGGCGTCCAGCTCCTCTTAAAAAATTTTCTCCTTCCTATCCCTCCAAATAACCCACAGTGAAACCACTTTTCAAAATCACCTTAGCCATCTTCTTGTATCCAAAACTTTTCGGCCTTTCTGTCAAAATGGAGCTATACTGCTTGGCAAAGGTCCATAAAAAACCTGCTTAGGGAACAATAAATCCCAGAAACTCCTGACCATTTACACTGTAGGCACAAATGATCAACGGACTCTCCTATCCCTCTTTGTTTCCCAACACCCTTGGAACCACATCACAGATTATCTACTTCATATTCTACCTTCAGATTATTGTTGGCATTCACTCCACCCAGTCATAGAGGTGGGCTTGAGATGCCAGAAATCATAAATTACTGGGATACATTCCTGAAATTGAACCGACTTGTTTTTTCTTTTTCTTTTTCTTTTCTGTACTGTCTCCATGAAGGATGTGTGCCTATGGAGTACCCCAACCATACCCCTGCCCACTGGTTTTGCATTATTGTAGCTTTTCTAGCCGCTGCCAAAACTTTTAATTTTTGGGTACCTGACTTAATATGTAAATGAACAAAACATAACCAATAGGGAAACGGATAATGAGTCCTAGAGAACACAATAAAAAAGAAAGGAAAGAAGAAGTATTACCTTCTAATTTCGAATTCATTTCGGTCCAGTCCAGTTGTAGCTTCTAAGCATGATGGATGCACCAGAGCTTTTTTTTTAAAATCATTTTCAGCTTGTTACTTGGCTAGGGTGTCCATCCTGGCTGAGAATGCCAACAGGCTATACGCACATGCACACACTCATTTAATGTAAAATGTGCTAAACTGTGAAACAGCATACAGGTATATTTAGGCGTTCTAAGAGTTGTTTCTTCATTTTTTTTTTTTAATTGTTGATGAGCATTATGAAAAGACTACTTGATTTCCATTCATATTTATATATATATATATATATATATATAAATATTAAAAAGTACTTCATTGCTGTCGTTATTTCTAGATATTTGATTCATTACCTTTTTTTTTTTTTCTTCATGTTTTTATACTTTCTGATTGCAGGTTATCGCTTGTCCATGTGCACTTGGTTTAGCCACACCAACAGCTATGCTGGCAAGTTTCTTTTTTCTTTTCTTTTTCTTTCTTTTAAATAGACAAAATTTCACTTTGTTAGGAATTTCACTTTCAAGTTTCAAGCAAGGAACAGGATTTCACTTTATTTTCCATGTCAAGGTTTCCACTAAAAGAAAACAGGCACAAAAATCTGTAGTGGGTATGAAAATAGTATTTTCAACATAGCCATGTTTTCTTGTAAAATGAAATAATGGTGGTTGTAACCATGTTTGAATGAAGACTTGTGAGTTTTATTGACTCATTTGAAATTAAAGGAGATCTTGAAAAAAGCAATTACAACTCGTTTTTCTAATTTTGTGCATAATTGCTTAATTTATATCATCTTATTGTAAACCATCCATGAGCATTTGCTACTTTAAACCATCCCTGAACATGCATTACTTCCATTTATATGAGATATGAGACGCTTAGGTATAATTACTTGTCATTTGTGGAGCATTTAGTTGAGGAAAATTTTATTTTGATAAATTAATAAGGGAATTTGGTTTCCTTCGATGTTAAGCATCTGAATTTTATCATTGTATTATTTCCTTTTTACCTGACTCCATTCATGATGTTCCCTTCCATCAAAAACGGACTCCCTACCATGTACTTAAAGCTTAACGTAAAACTGACTTAGTAATTTGGTAACCACATGTAAAAATAATAAAAATAATTAAAAAAAAAGGATGAAATAGGAATTTAAAGCATCCATCCGTATGGTGTAAGCTTAAGTTTTGTCCTCTATGTAGAATGTTTCCCATTTCTTTTAAGAGATAGGCTTTTTGAAATACTTCCGAACAGTTATTCGTGCACGGAAATCAAATTATGTTCCTTGCTTCTATTACATAAGTTATACAACAGAGTTGAACCAGATTATTATGCAACATTATATTTCACCATTTTAATTCTGTAAATTTTTCAGGTTGGAACATCATTAGGAGCAAGAAGAGGACTGCTTTTGCGTGGTGGGAATATATTAGAAAAATTTTCAATGGTGAACTCTATCGTGTTTGATAAAACTGGGACTCTTACAGTTGGCAGACCTGTTGTTAAAAAGGTTGTAACACCCAGGTGTGTGAAAATTGGATTTGATTTCGAGTGACACTAACATTTCTCTCTTACACTCACTGGAAAAGTATACATACCTCTTCATAAGTTCGAAGAAATTTTATTGGCAAAGAGGGTCACGGTAATGGCGATGATGCACTATTCTGAATTCTTTGCAGTTGGTTTTTTGAATTTAGTATATAAAGCAACATGGATACCAATACTCAACTGCACTTGATTTACTGTCTTTAGAAGCTTCTTTGTGAATACTTTATTCCAGAACATCTATAAAGATTTGTTAGTTGAATTAGCTCCACATTGTTTCTTTTGCTTTGAAAACATGGTGCGTCTAGAATCATTACAGTTGCTCCAATATTTGTTTTTAGGTGTGCCTCCAGGTGAGGTGATAGGAAAAAGATTTGTGTTTCAGCCTCAAGGTCTCTTAGTGGAGGCGTTGTTGAGGCTGGGGTTCTAAGGATGCTGTGGGTTAAGACTCGGTTTTGAGTCTTTTCTGGGTTTTGTTTCCAAGAACTGAAATAAACTTGTTGGTTTTGGGTAGGAAAAAAAAAAAAAACAATGGAAGGTGTCATTAAAATTGAAGTGCGATGAATTAAAATTATTGAAGGTAAGAAGTCTAGATCCTGCTGTTTCTATCTAATGGTGAATTGGCTTGGATTTTCTAGTATTTAAATACATTTGTGTTTTTAAGTTGATGCTCATTTCTCACACTGCTTCATAATGAAGTTGCATAAAACTGCTTTTACATTGGTCAATATTTATTCAAATTTTGGGGTCAAATACGAGGATAGTACACATTAAATTATTTGTATTAATTTTGACTATTGAGACCCCTCACTCACCGGCCTCTTTTTCAGCGTACAAGAGTCAAGCTGTTTGTGGTCTGAAGATGAGGTTTTAAGGTTAGCTGCTGGAGTGGAAGCAAATACAGTGCATCCCATTGGAAAAGCTATTGTGGAAGCTGCTCAGGTCAATAATCTCCAGAATGTGAAGGTACCTTCTTCTTCCCGAGTTCATTTGATCCACTTCTTTATGCTGTAAGCAGTGGCGTTTCTTTTCAATGTAAGTATTGTATATTGTATGATTAAAGTGTTTAGCACGTAAAATAGTTACAACAAAATAGTTCAGAGTGACTTATAACTCAGGAAATAAATAATTAAATCAGAGATCTTGAGAGAGGGAGCATGCTTAGGATACATTAATAATTGGTTGGATGAGCAGACAATCATGCAGAATGGTTGAGACTCTTGAATCGATAATTTTTTCTTATTTTATTTTATTTTTCTCTAGAACAATCTTCATTGGAGTCTTCTATTTATCGACATAGTGTGTAGGGTTGTGAGTTGGCAATACAAAGTAGCAGCCCTGTTTACAGGTTCATTGTTTTTATTGAGTTCAATTTGATATCCATATGCTTAATTGGAAATTTTGGTTGTCTTTTTCCTATCTCCATTGCCGTTGTCTAAATGTTTGATACCTTGCTAAAAACCTTGTTTTCTCTACTTAACGTTTTACCTTGTATTTTGTTTATTCTATCTAATGTCTTTAGAAAATCAACTACAACAAGAAAATCGGAACCTTTCTTTCTACTGTTTTCAATAATTTCATTTGCTGGGTCCTAGAAAGGTAGATGTTTTTAGTTGTTACTTATACATCCTCCGTTTGGATTTGTCTAGATGTGAAAAATCCATGACTTTGTTTACCGAAGTTGTGATCTTAGCCCATTCATTCTAGCCTATGTCTTACAGGTAGCAGATGGAACTTTCATGGAGGAACCTGGCTCCGGTGCTGTTGCAATCATTGACAACAGAAAGGTGTCAGTTGGGACCTTGGAGTGGGTTGAGAGGTAATGTCTATTATTTTCATCTTTTCTACCGGTTGCATGATCCTTACCATGATCCTTCTTATTGCATTTGAGTTTAACATTTTGTGTTTGTATTATATATCATAAGAATTTTAAAATTCCAGTCTAAGCAAGGTGTTATTCCACCAAATACATTAGAAAGGTTCTTTTAGCAGTTTACAGTGTTGAAATCTTTAAGTAGAATGTGATTGGATGTTGATCATGTAGTGTTGAAGTTTGATGGCTTAAATTTTATGTACTACATGATATCAGTTAGGACAGAAATTTTTTTCTTTTTTTTTTTCAGATAAGTTTTTGTTATACGAGTCATCAGCTTTTTTGGATGAAAAATCAATTACAAAGGAAATCAGGATAATGATTAAAATTAAACAAAAAAAAAAAAAAAAAAAAAAAAACAAACAAACAAACAAAACAAAGAAAAAACTAACAAAGATCACTTCAGACAGTACTCCACTCCACTACAAACGCTTATCTCCCAATAACATCCTTCCAGTTTTAAAAAACTAGTTGGACAGCAGGCGCTTCAGGCGTGCGGAATAGGCAAGCAAAAAAAAAAAGAAAGAAAGAAAAAAGGAGCCATGTTCTGCCTCGCAGGGCAAAAGGCACTGTAGATAGTGTCTTTCGTGCTTTTATAACGTAGTAAGAGATTAAAGAGTAGGTTTTATCCCAAAGAAAGTCTTCTTATCAAAAATTTAAAAAAAAAAAAAAAAAAAAAGTAAAAAGTGGTAAGCATTTTTTTATTTTTTGGAGAATATATGAGTAATCACCATCGTCAGACCATTTTAGTTGATAATTAATCCACTTGTTTTAAGTAATTTTGTGCAGGGGAAATCCTATTGATGCAAATGACCTCACTTCTGTAATATGAATCTGTGTGTCCCCTAATGATTTGAAATTTCAAACATTTATATTTACTACGTGATGGCAAGATGTGGAAAAACATTATTACATTTTCCTGTTCACCTTTTCACATTCTTATTGGTGTACGATCTGCAAAATGTTTACATATGGTGACAATGTTTGTTTAGTTCACCGGTATATGCGAGGCACATTAATAATTTGATTATCCACAGGGAAAATGGATCTGAGTTCTAATTGATTTATTAATTGGTCATTTGATGATTTTATATCTTTTTATTCAAGATTGCTTACTATTTTCATTTTCACAGGAATGGAGTTAATCAGAATACCTTTCAAGTAGTGGAAAGTCATAAGAACCAATCCGTTGTTTACATTGGAGTTGATAATGATCTTGTTGGTCTTATTTTTTTTGAGGATCAGATCAGGGAAGATGCTAGACAAGTTGTTGAATCTTTGAACAGACAAGGAATTAATGTATACATGCTATCCGGGGACAAAAGAAATGCAACAGAATATGTTGCATCTGTTGTTGGTATCCCAAAAGAACATGTAAGAAAATTTTCAGTTGTTTCTCAGTTTCTGCTTTCTGGATTGACAAATGGCATTAATCTCCGTTATTAAAATGGTACTAGATTCATATATGACTGTTTTCCCAACTGAGTAAATATGTACCATTTTCTGAACTCTGATTATTTAATAACTAAATTGTCCGTGCGTCAAAGATTTTATGTCACCAGTCCTATCTCCTGTCAAAAACAAAAGCAATATTATATTACCGATTAAATAATTAGCTGCCAACTGCAGGTTCTATCTGAAGTTAAACCGGAGGAAAAGAAGAAGTTCATAAGCAAACTTCAGAAGGATCAGAATATAGTAGCCATGGTTGGAGATGGGATCAACGATGCTGCAGCCTTAGCATCATCACATATTGGAATTGCGATGGGTGGTGGTGTTGGAGCTGCTAGTGACGTGTCTTCCATTGTACTAATGGGCGATAGGCTGTCACAGGTATATATGCTTAAACAGTGCTTGTAAACAGAACATATAAAAGAGTTATTATACTTGATGTATATATTACTAGGCTTTCTGTATGCTCTTATATTGCATGCTGCACCTTCTAGGTGCAAAATACAACCATCCACATCCACTGCTGATAATGGATTCTTTTGCTGATTTTGCTTCTCTCTGCCTTTACTTTTCCCTAAAAAAAAAATATATGTATTCTATATCAAAATATCAAGTGAGAAATTTGAGATCTACTTATAATGTCGCAGACATGCAAGTGCCATGCCTTTGCTTTGTGGCCTCGAATTGGGCATGCACAAAATCGTGCCTCTACAATCTTGCATAAATTGTTGTTTCCTTATTTCTGAGGATTCTCATTCTTTTCTAACATATTTAAGGTATCCTCGCAATCAATTTAACCTGATCATCTCGTGCAGTTGCTTGATGCTTTGGAGCTGAGTAGGCTAACCATGAAGACCGTGAAGCAAAATCTTTGGTGGGCTTTTGCATATAATATCGTACGTATTTTTCCCATGCTACTACCAGTAATGTTACTTTTTCAATATTATCTGCATTACTCAAGAAACTGATCCAGAAAATAATGCATTAAATGAGGAAATTACTTTGTGTTTTTCTTCTTGGCTGTGCACTGCTGGTGCCAAATTTTGGCATTTGAGTGGGAAAATCACTTATCAACGGTGTGCTATTTTTGTACTAAATTTGACAAATGCTATACTTGGTGGCAAATTTGACATCAAGTCTAGCAAATACCAAATTTTAAGCATTTGATTGCTATGGGTTGATTGATTAACCTTTTTCATTTAATCATTTCAATATTGTCATTTTCAAATTGTTTCAATAATAATAGTTTATTTTTACAAATTTCAAAGCTTCATAATCATGACAAAAGTATATATAGCATTTGAAATAGCTTTACTCGTTGGAGCACAAAATAGACTAACATATCAAAGATGTCATTTTCACACTTTTTGTAGAGTCAAATATAGCATTGACATTGGCATTTTCATTGGAGATGGTCTTATCTAATGCTGCTACTATCTTCATCCAGGTTGGAATTCCAATTGCTGCTGGAATGATGCTGCCAGTTACTGGGACATTGCTAACTCCATCCATTGCCGGAGCTCTCATGGGTTTGAGTTCTATTGGAGTGACACTTAATTCATTACTTCTCAGATTTAGATTTTCCGAAAATCAGAAACATATGTATGGGTCGTCTGCAAACACCACGGATTATGTGAATTTCGATCTTCCCGAGGACCGAGAACAGAAAGTGAAGCATCGAATTTCTGATGCAAGATGGAAAGGTGCCTGATGACTTTAGAATAGTTGATGCATATTCACAACGGACTGCTAACAGGGAGGCAGCAGAAGTGGATGACATATGGAGATCCAACCATTTTAGATGAAGAATCTGACATTTCATTTCAGTGCAAGATCTGTTTGAAGGACCAGAAGAGATCAGCATTCTGATTTATTCCAAATTAGAAATAAATTATGAGAATACGAGTTTTGACTGCTTCAATAATTTGGCAAAATCTAATGTTCTATCTGGAATTCATTCCTTTATAGCATTGATACCGCTATTCCTGGTATCCAATATCCAATTCAAATAGCATGGTCCAGTCGTGCATAAGTCTTGAATACACACATTTTAACGAGAAATTAAATTGAAGTAGTTTTAGTTTTGAAAAAATGTATACACATACAAATATGAAATGGGGTTTATGGTTTACATTTATTAAAAAGAAATGAAAACTCAATTTTCGAAATTGAGAATTTCTATCCAAAACCCATAATTCCCTGCCGCTAGCTGAGCTACCTCAATATAATCTGAACCCACCATAAACAGATTTTTGAGGACACCAGATGACAATAATGCGAAAACAGGTATGTCTGTTTTCTTTGTACCTTGACTCCAACAGAAACACAAAGACAACCATTGTTATTCCCTCAAGTTCCAACCAAGACATTCTCTAAATAGCACTAAAGTGACCAATTTAATTGTTTAGTTGGGGGAAGGGGTAGATGGAGAGACGAAGGTTATAAAATATAATCCTTTTTCTTAATTCAAGGAATCAAGAAATTTACTATTAAAAATGATTAAAAAGAGAGAGAGAGAGAGACTAATTAACTTGAAACTCTGTCGTATCATCGATTTGTATTTTTGTATTTGGTGATCTACTGTTGAACACTATTGATTACTCATAGCAATGGAAATATCGAGAAAAAAATTAATACTTAAAGAAAAACTTGTAATTTTTATTGAAACTTTAAAAAATGTTAAACTACCAATTTGTGAAGACTACTACTGATACTAATATTTATTTCAAGGAATCTTTTAGTCTACAAAATTAGTTTGGAGACAAAATCGTCATAAATTTAAAGTGTGAAAAAAAAAAAAAAAAAAAAAAACCCTCAAGATAGAACTTTATTTTTCAAAAATAAAAAATAAAAAAAGAGAGGAACGTTATCTTAATACAATGTCTTCCACAAATTATGTCACAAATACCAACTATAAATGTTATCATCTTTTTTTCTGGTAAATATATAAATGCTATCATCTTGTAATTTGTGTCATCATGCCTATACATAGTTCATGCGGGTACCATATTTAATGGCTGTGAACGTCCTTTTTTTCCTCCCAAGCTATACAACTTAGAGTGGAAGAACGTCTTGACAAATCATGGAGACATCTTTGGCAAGGCAAATACAAGTTCTTTTTTTTTATTTTTTTACCACGTACACGACTGCAATAATCAATATATGGATGTCAAGCCTCGAGAAATACACTACAAAACTTTCCAATTGGTGAGATGAAGGGGTTGGAAAATTGATGGATCCAAACAGCCACGGACAGCGAGATTTTGTACAATTCATGATCTCGGATTGCGACAACAGCCGAGCACACCACATGGAGACCTCTTGAACCCCAATTTTTATGTCAAACTTTGGTACGATTCAAAATTGAGATCACCTTATTTTGGTAGGAAAACTGATCATCAAACCATGTATGTCATGCCGACCTGCATTAAATTCGAATGGGGCACGCTCAAATTCGCAATTCCCCTCCTGCAGTTTTTTCTCAAGAAAGCATAGAAGTAATTTATGATGAGCTTCTTAATAAACCAGGAGTCCTTCCTAGCCCTAATATCCCCATGACCAAGTAGATAAACAACTCCAGATTCTTTAGCCTTGCGTATAAAAGACAGCTCCCTCTCAAGACTCTGCTCTGCTGACATTGGTGGGTCCAAGGAAGATACTGGCTTCACCTCTTCAGATGTGCTCGCTTCAGAGATAGGCTTGTTTGTCTCCCTATATTCATCCAGAAGAGGAACACCAAGGGAGTAGATGCTTCCGTTAGGAGCTATCAGAACCCTTGAACAAGATGGCTCATCCTCGGAATCTGTATCATTATCCCCATCGCTCTCTAATGACCTCTCCTGAGCTTCACGACGAATGAATTTCTCTAGGCTCTCGATCAGTAGCTGCTCAAATGTCTGGTGATTTTCCTTGCGGACATCCTTGTATCCATATCTGATTCAGTGATAAACCAAACATGTAAATCAAAGAAGTAGCAGACATGAAATAGGGTTTAAAAAAAAAAAAGGAGAGAAAATAACATGATTCAATGAGGTGGGTCAGTGCTTTTATCTGGTTCATTTCAAGCTGCGGTCCTCAATTAGTAAAGAAGTAAATTAAATTCTCTATTTGGTAGAGAAGCCACTAAAGATACTTCAAGATTCAAGTAGAATGGCTTTTGAAAAAAATAATAAAGAAAAAGAAAAGAAAATACAGACAAGTCCAGTAGAAATAATCTTGGTATATTTCTAGCTATCATAAACTTAATAAAGGCAATGGCACTGTCCATGATTTTTTGTCTATTAAACACCAGTTAAGCTTATGCCATCAGGCTAAATGCTAAATAGCAAGTTCCTTGTTAGATTACCCTTCTTCTCTTCATCTGTTTGAAAAGACTCTTCTCAGAGTTACTGCCAAACGACAATGCATATGAATATGGCCTTTGAGTTCAGAGTTTTTTTTTTTTTTTTTTTTAATATATATGTAATGTTGGCGGGTGGGTCGGGTTCAATCCGCCATGGAAAAATACTAAATCCGCCACCCGCCCAGTGAAGCATAAGGGCGGGCGGTTTGACGCCATTAAGCGGGTTGATGACGTGGACCCATAGAGGATGGGAAGAGGGTGCGGGGCGGATTCTGTGCAGGCCTAGAAGAGAGTAAGGATCAAAATCCAGTAGGTGTATTTTTAGATAGCAAAGTGAGAAGTTTACCGAGTAATCTATGACATTTGGCTGAAAGAGTTCTAGTAATCAATCTACCATTTGTAGTTCACTTGAATGGCTTTTGTAGATTAATAAGGAGATATGAAGTGTGATGGAGTTGTTCTTGATGATAAATCGTGCGGACAAAAGAAATGAAACCATTTTGAAGGAAAATACTAACTATGGTTATGGTCTCTTCATGGAAGTCTATTAAAAGCAATGCATGTCTTTGGTCTTGCACAATGGAGAATTTTATGGTTGGCACTAAATACCACAGTGGACAGTTCCAAGAGTTCAATTACCTCTTGATAAATTTCACCTTTCGTAACAAGGTTATGGGTATTTTCCTGCTTTCGAGAGAGGTTTTCATAAGAAGCTCTTTTTTTATTATTATTATTATTTTTTTTTTATTTTCTGGCATTTACATGAGCACAATCTGAGACTTTCAAAATGTAATGAATATATGGTATCCTGTCTTGTTACTGGTGACTGTTTATCATCCTTCCCAGTATTTACTTCATTCCAATTTAATAAACAAATAAATCACCAATCTCAAGACTCACTACGATTTCAGTAAATTAAATGGAATTTGGAATGTTACCTCGCAATGCAACGAAAGATATGATAGCCTTTTGGGCAGACTCGTCGGAAAAGAAATCTCTCACTTTGAGGAACTACAGGAACTGGAACGTACTTTATGCAAACAAATATGATCATTGAGTGAATTGCTGGGAGCGTAGTCAAAAAATGGCCAAATATTGCAGGCACACCCTTCACCAGCTCATTATATAGCAAGCCAATGCCAGGAGCTCTTATAGTCCCAAGATTGCAACCCAATTCCCGCATTAGATCCATTGACAGCTTTTGCTGGACTTCAGTTTCATACTTAAGCTTGCTTCCATAGTTCCAAATGGACATGATCAGAAACATTATTACAGCAAACACCAAAATAATCCAACTTCCATCTCCCACACTCCACAAAACCGATGAGAAAAATGTCAGCTCCAATCCAAGGAAAAATAGTATGAAACTCAACACGATTATTATGTTTATCTGCCATATAAGAAGCATAACAATGGTTACTAAAATTGTTGTCATCATCATAACTCCCAGCTCAGCAATTCCTGCACAACATAACCACTTTCATAAAAATTTAACTCGTCTAACAAAAGAAGTGCAAAATCAATTAGTGATGCCATAAGAAATACGTAATTAGTTCAAATGAATAGATGTTGTTACTGCAAAAATTCTAGTCCATGTCCAAACTTTATGCTACTGCAAGTTAATCAAACTAGATGAGGGATTAACTTATGAGTCGAAGCAAGGACCCACAAGTAAGTTTGATAACTAGCGGAGCTGACGTCAGTGTTCCGATAATGCAATTGTAAAGAGTAATAAATTCAGGGTACAGAATGCTAGAGCATAGGAAAATAATATATAAATGAAAAAAGGACAAGAAAAGGAACAAAGACAAAATACTAAAGGGTTGGTCAATTGAAGCTTTTCCTCTGAAAAGAAAAGTGACTAGTAAAAAAGGCTAAAGATCCTTATGGTCTCAAAGAAAATAAATGAACTAAGAGCTTAAAAGATCAAAGAAGTTAAGAACGCTTCAAATTTCACCAAGACCTCCAACCCCCACACACACCTACAACAAGAAAATAAGAAAAATACTAACAGCATCACATTAATTTTGTTTAAAACATGAATTAAATTAAATTTGGGGTTGGGAGGGGGTGGGGGGGACATGAAAAACCAAATTGATCACTCCAACCAAGCAGCAAATATAAAATTTAAGGGGACCGACAGTGTGAAATGCGATGTACTCAAAATCCATATGTGCCTCACAAAGAGCATAACATAATAGACAAAGAAACTAGAAAAACATAATAATAATAAGGGAAAAGAGTTACCATATGCATTTCCAATCTCATTAATACTTGAGATAGAACAGATGGACACCAGGCAAACCACCAACAGAAACCAATTTATTACGGGAATATAGATTTGGCCCATAAATTTCCTAGACGTATGAATGATTTTAAGTCGAGGGAAACAACCAAGTGCCATAGATTGTTTTATACAGGAAAATGTGGCTGTAGTCATTGTTCGGCTTGCAATCAATGCTGCGATATTAGCAATAAGGAAGACAGGCCAGAAAGCACCACCTGTAGATAGAAAGGGATGATTTTGCAATAAGTAATGTCTTCCATGAATATGTCGTTACAGGATGTACTGAAGCACAAATATAGTCTACATCATTGTGGTTAACTTATCAACAGAGACTCAAAAACGAACTTACTTGGAATTGAAGAGAAAAAAGCTTGCTCAGCATCAGTCTGGTTTTCCATTAGGTATGCAGCTTGACCCAAATAACCCAATAGAAGGCAAGGCAATACAAGAAAAACAAAAGTAAGCTGCAAAAAACAATAAGTCAAATGAAACAAAGTCGTCTCATGTCAAAAGCAAATAATTATCTGATCTGAAGTACACTTTTTTGCTTCTATACCTGAACCGATCGAACAGAAAAATAACAAAGATCTGCAAACATTGCCTCAGAACCTGAAAATAATTCGCATCCACAAACAATAGGAAAGCATAAGTATCAAGAAGATTTTGATACCATAAATATCAAAAGCTGAACTATATTAATCATGTTCTGGATTTTTTTACAATGGATTTTATAGAGATGTTATGTGATCTGCATTGGGATATTTGCAAAACTGTCCCTGTGTTTTGATTTTTCTCCAAATCTACCTTGTATTTCTAAATATTAATGTTCTAGAAAAAAAAAAAAAATCAAAGAGAAAAAAGAAGCAAGAAAGAAAGAAAGAAATGGAACCATTCAATGCATTCTATACCTTCTATTTTTAACTATTTGTCCCTAATTGTTTTTTACAAAGTTGCAATTTAGTCCCCAACCTTTTTTCTTCTTCTTTTTTTGGTCACTGAAAGGTCCCTAAACTCTTTAAAATGATGCAAATTGGTAATTTTTACTATTAAAAAAAAAAAGTTAAAAATTGGCTGGAATAGAGCAAGTGTATGACGCAAGCAAGTTAAACCATGTAAATTTTTTTTTCTCAAGTGTCCTTCAATAGTAAATCATGTGTGATTTTTGTGACATTTTCTGTTAAATTTTAACATTTGTTAACGAAAGAACCATTTTGCAACCCTTTAAAGAGTTTAGGGACCTTTTAGCCACACAAAAAAGGGTTGGGGACCAATCACAACTTTATCAAAAGGTTAGGGACCAAACGGGAAATTTACCCTTTTAAATATTAACCTACCAGAAGGGGAAAAAAATTAAAGAGAAAGAGAAGAAGAAAGAAAGAAAGAAAGAAATGGGACTGTTAAATGCATTCTTCATCAGTTCCCAATTAACAGAGGAAGCGACCATTAGACTGATAAATACTTGTACAGACATAAAGCCTGTGGACAATGCTCTAATCAGGGGAAAAGAAAACAAAAAAACAAAGCAAAAACAAAAAAAAAAACAAAAAACAAAAAACAAAAAACAAAAACAAAAAACAAAAACAAAAACAAAATCAAAATAAAAAACAAAACAAAATAAAAAACAAAACAAAGTTATTATTAGATCCTAACAAGTAAACCTTTTATAGAATTAAATATAACAACTACCAAGTCTTTCCAGAATGCTTATTCGCCCAAAAAAAATTTTAATTAAAAAAATAAAAAAGAATAATAATAAAAAGTTTTTTCCAGAAACACGACCTGAATTCACCATATATTTACTCTACCTGTCGCACATAGAAGACAACCTCCAAGAGAATACCAAGCCTTGGTTGAATTCCTCTTGAAGAAGTAATAAATGTGAACAGGATTAAATGCCCTCAAGACACTGCTATCATATTTAACAAGGTTGTAAATTCCAATGCCGGCAAGGGAACAAAACCATAAGAATAACGCAGGGCCTACAGCAAGTCCAACTTTACTTGTCCCATATTTCTGTACACTAAATAGTATAACAAGAAAGGCAACTGAAATCATCACAACTTCATCTGCACCAAAAAAAAGGGGTAAAAGAAATAAGTTAACCAAGTAGCTTAACTAGTTCACCAAGATATGACGTTGCAAATACTATAAAAGATACAGCACCACATAGCTAGGGCAAATATAGCTCTTCATCTAGTGTTAACTAATTCCTAGGGGCAATGTTGGCCAAAAGATTCCGATCATTTTCAAAAAGTCATTAAAAGTCACTAGCAATGTTTAAAATTGCGCAATCGGGCATTAAGGCTTTTTCCTTTTGTGAGTTGAGGCGTAAGCCTTAACGCGTTTTAAGGCATAAGCCTCAACACTACACCATAAAATGATTCAAAAAATATAAAAAATTTAGTAGTTATAAATCAATACTTAACAACATTAACAGTCTAAAATAAATAAATTTCATAGGTAATAAGCCTAAAAGAAATTAGTCCAACAAGAAGTCTGAAAGAAACACGCCCTAAAATTAACTAGTTGTAACTACTAATTCAAAAGTCAACCCCATCCTCATATATATTGCTTGAGCAGCCATGAAAAATGTCTTTGTTTCAAGGTTTTTAAGCAGCATAGATGGGCCCATGAACTTAAAAGGACAAAAACGAGCCTGGTTTTTTTGTTTTTCTGAAACCTTAAGCTTCGGCCTTAGGCCTTTAGAAAATAGCCTCAGCTATTGCGCATTATTGCGTGCAAATTCTTGTTCCTCAAGTGGGAGAGGCGTAAGCAATTTTTTTTCCCCCGTGAGGCGTAGGCCTCAAGGCCATTTTTTATAGCCTTTCAGTGAGGCGGGCCTCAAAGTGCGCAATTGATTGCGCAATTTTAAACAATGGTCACTAGACACCATTATAAGTCCAGCATTTTCTCTCTCCATTTATTTTTTTTGTGAGATCAATTATGATTTCTTTTCTGGTGGTAGACGTGGGTAAAGTTATGTCTCTTTAAAGGTCTAGGAGAGGTTACATCAATTAAACATGCAGCACACCTTATCTAGGGTGGTACCGTGGTAGTGCAGATCATTGGTATTAATGAAGAAAATATAAACCTTGCAGTTAAAAAATTTTCTGTTCAATGAAGAAAATAAGAATTGGTGGCCACATCAACAATTACTGCACAATGGTTGGTAGAGTAAAGCCACTGATCTCACATCATGGATATTAATTTTAATTGATTTTGTTAGGGTAAGAGGTGATCAAATTGAGGATAGAATAGGGTGATTTGGTTAGAGAGAAATGGTGGAGTTATTGATGGAAAGGAACAGGAAACAAATTTTCAACTAGAGAGGCATGGCAAGAGTTTGAATAAAAAGAGCAGTACACAAATTTTTATGATGAATAAGTATTTAACCTGCAGACAAAATCTTCAAAAACTTGACTTTTTTCTTTAATTGGATTAAATTGGAAAGATGTTATGAGCTGCTGGTGTTTTTTGTTTAAGTTTCCTTTCATTTTCTCTCTGGTATCTATCAGATACCTTGTCCTTTATTACTGTTTCATCAAAAGGAAATTTTGTTTCTGATGGGGAGAGAAAAATTAGAACGAGGACGAGCGACTTAGGAAGAAACCAATTTGTTTCGTATCTGCATGTATCGATTATGGATCTGTATGGCGAAAATCAACAGTGACATAGTGGATTCCCCCGACATAGGAAGAAACCAATTTGTTTGGTATCTATATGTATCGATTATGGATCCATATGGCGAAAATCAACAGTGACATAGTGGATTCACTGATGGGAATGTTCTAGGGAACTTTTTGTCTCTCTGATGTAACACTATCTAGCAATAACAATTTTTTTTTTTTTTTATTTAAGGAAAACCCTTCTTATTTCTCATCCTCAGGAATTAGAAAAAACAAAAAACAGAAAAGGATATCTAGCCAAAGACCTCATAGATCATCTGTAAATCTAACAGTAACAAATTAATCAAGCAACAACAAAAAAGTGACTAGCTAGTTGAAATACCTTGGTTAACGGCATCAACTCCGACCTTTAAGCCACCGACAGCTGACATGACTGCATTACCATAAACAAAAAAATAAGAAAAAAAGGTTGATAACATGATTAGGAATAGAATAATAACAACGATTATTACTATTATTAATTAATAGGAATGGTCACACAACCAACAAGTGAAAAAATATAGTACAGACCAAGAAACAACATACATATATTTCAGCCACAGCATTCAAAAAGAATGAGAAAACAATAGGGAAAGGCTAGACCAAATACCCGACATTGCTGGTGTAACAACACCATCAGCAATTACCATGGCAGTACCAGCAAGAACCAGCATCAGAAGAAGCTTTTTCAGAGTCAGTGAAGCCTCAAGTTTCTCCTTGATTTTCAGAGACCGCTCAAGTTCAGGGGAGGGCACCTTCAGTCTGAAGCTTGATATACGAGCATCTGATGGAAGCTGATTTGGAAGAAGACTGACCTTTGCATGCCGACATATCAATGAATATAAGGCAAAAGTGCCACCTGGAATAGTTATGGAATGGTAAAATAGCAGGCTCATACACAATTCCATTCAAACATTTAAGTCACAATACACAAAGGTATAGAGAGAGAGAGAGAGAGAAGAAGAAGAAGAAGACGTAACAAAAAAATTGACTTTGAGGAAGCAAAGATTAAAAATAAATACAGAAATAAAGTATTAAAATATATTTAAAAAAAGCTACAATAAAATTGAAGAGAATCTATAAACATTCATATATATAACACATGTGTATGTGTGAGTGTGTGTTAGGAAGCAAACAGAATTTAATGAAAAGGTCAAAACACAAAAGAAGTTGATAAAAATTTAAGGCATGATTTAAAATATGATAATACCTTCACCATCATCATTGGCCAAAAGAACGACAAACACATACTTAATCAGGGGGATCAAGATTAAGGTGTAAAGAACAAGTGATAATGCTCCAAGAACATCTTCATTTCCATTAATAGGTGCCTTACTAAACATCACACTGAAGGTATACAATGGACTTGTACCAACATCACCAAAGACAACCCCAAGGGTTTGAAAAGCAAGAATTATTTTCCTGCCCAGAGTGAAGTCCTGCAAATGAACACGTCATCGATGAGATAGAATCCTACCATACTATCTTGTGCCATATAGCCCGTAAGTAAACAAAGTTTCAACGACTGCATGATTTAAAAGACAATTCATCACATCTTCCACTTCCCCTCAAACACAAGACAGAATTGATAACCAACAGAAAAGTGAGCGTCTACAGATTAAACATCGACAAAAGTACAAGAAAAGAAATAGGTACTCGCATGTGACTCTAGTACCATGGTTCAATAAACTAGAC
Organism: Ficus carica; assembly: GCA_009761775.1. NCBI lineage: Eukaryota > Viridiplantae > Streptophyta > Magnoliopsida > Rosales > Moraceae > Ficus > Ficus carica. Next base: position 33,867 of record VYVB01000464.1, on the reverse strand, counting down.
AATGCACGCCTATTGGACAAGTTGGAAGTCCCACTGCCATTCCATTATACAAGTCAACAGGTTAATATAGTTTTGTTTGAAAGAGTCTTTTGGATGGAAAAGAGGTATTAATTCGGTTAAGATCATTTTAAAAAAAAAAATCCCTTGATGGGCTAATTAATGACAGGAAAGAGAATTTTATGTACATCACCAGAGATATAAGGCCAAAAAATAATATCTACACAATCCAAAATACAAATTATCAAACAAATACCTTCTCCCCAGCTTTTACTATAATTCAATTTAGATGACTGGCTAAACTTGGGTTTTTCTTGGGTGATTGGAACCTTGAACAATGCTACTTATACTGCAATGTAGGCATGTTAGCATCAAGCTGCTTTACAGGGCATGATGGGGTTGCTAGATTGGGATTTTAAACAATGAGTTTTACTTAAACATCAAAAAAGAAATGTTTGACCTTTTGTACAACAAATTTGAAGCTTAATATCCAAGTTGGAGTAATTGTACTTGCTTTCACTTACAATCTCTAGATATGAATTCACAAAGAAAATCTTAAATCTCACCAAAAATAGAAAGGAATAAACCATATACAGTCTGTCTCACATTCTTTCTGATGATAACACCAACCGAGTGAAGCAAAAGGAAAGATTTCAAACAATAATATCAAATAACTTCTGCAGTAATCAACCTTTTTGCACCACAGAGTAAAGCAAACAAGTGATAATCTACAGGATTTGAGATTCGCAATAAAGAAACTCCAACAGTGGATTTCACAACAAGCTTCCAGTTTCCAATTATACATCCAAAACAAATAATTTTGATTAGTTTCCTGTTCAACAAGCTTCCTGTAAGATGGATTGCAATATCCAACTCGGACTAATCTTAATTGTTTCCATTTACAAGCTCTATATATGGATTCACGGAGAAAATCTCAATTCTCACCAAATAGAGAAACCAACAAAGCAAATACTGTTTACCCACATTCTTTGTAACGATAACGCTAAGAATAGAAGCTAAAGGAAAGAAATCAGACAATGGAAACTACCAATTTATGCACTAATCACCACATTCTACAATTAAGAGAACTTAGCAAACAAGTGATCAGCCATAAGATTCATGTTCAACCAGCGCTAAATGATTTTCGATGTGAAGAAGAGAAATCAGAAGCACCTCGTAGTCGTTTCGGTGAGCGCCGGGGACCTCTAGGGCTTCAACATCGAACGAATCGACGCGGGGTCCGGTCCTAATCAGCCTCTGCTCGGCATTATCATCGTCCTCGTCATCTTCCTCCGAATCCATGACCGTCCGGTGCCTCAAATTGTTCTCGTCGTCGTCACCGTCAAACTCCGAATCGTCTTCGTCCTGAAACACCCACCGGGACTCTGTCGAGTCAATCGATGCCAGTCCTCCATTGATCTCGCTCCTCTCCGAACCCGCCTCCTCCGCCATAGCTCCCTTATCTTTGTCGTTTCTTCTTCTACCCAGTTTCCAGCATCATAGCTTCGGAGATTACGGATTGATTAGGTGATTGGATGGAGGCAAAACGCTGGAAAATGTTAGGGTTTGGCATGAGAAAATCGGAGAAGAGGAGTGACGCAAAACAAACAAAAAAATTTTGAACAAAAGAAAAATAAAAATCGGGGCTGTAATAATTGTGAGATTAACAGTTACTGTTAGGCTAAATCAGAGTACTAATAATTTGTTTACCGTATATTTTTATTTATTTATTTATTTATTGTTGTTCTGGGGTTGGGTTGGGTTGGGTTGGGGTGGGGTTCTGATCAAGAGATGGAAATTAAACAAAACGGAATAAAACAGACGACTGCAAAACGACAGGCTTATTGTCCTTTTTAACCAGCCTGGCCTTTGTGGTTCTTTTTTCTTCTCCTGTCCTTTTTGTTTTGTTTTTTATTTTGGGCAATTCTACAATAGTAAGGCTGCCATACCCAGTTAATGGTGTGAAAAATTCTAATCAATCGACTTCATTTTAACGGTCTAGATGTTACATGGATACGAAATCTATTGTATGCCCAATTACATATGATAAAAAGACAATCACTAAAAATAAATAAAAAATAAAATCCCCTTCCATGCATGTGGCTTCCCCAACTCCGATCCTCTTACCTCATCTCTCTCCTCGGTGCCGACACCCCCTGTTGCCGCCACTGTCTTCCCCAACTTCGATCCTCCCACCTCCTCTCTCTCCCTGTTGCTGCCAACTCATCGTCTTTTTCGCTATCCCTGTCGTCGTCCGGGGCTGCTCCGACGTCTCCATGTGGCCTTCCCTTGCACCTCTACGCCCCACTTGATCCCCGCGCAGACCTCGTCTCCCCAGCCGTCGACGGTACTCTAATGTCCTGCGCGCCGCCAAGAATGAGAACTTCCGGTCATCACGTCCTCCATCTCCACCATGGCTCCCAACCCGCCATGGCCTCCTGAGAATCCCTTTGATGAGTCTTTGTGGACTGATTCTCCATTTGAGGTTCATGGATTGATTCTCCATTTGCGAGTTGTTGCCCATTGTCGGTTGCACAGACCCGATTCAAAGGGAGGACCTTCTTCTCTGGTGACAAGCATGGGAAGGCAAGGCGGCGGCGGGATGCTCTCCACCGAGGGTTGCAGAAGTTTTTCTTTTTTTTTTTCTTTTTTTAATTTTTTGAAATGTTTGATAATAATCAGGTGTGAAATTCTTTGTGACCATTTGACGCGTTTCATTTATCTCAGCCATTGAAGAGTCGTCTGATGGTTAAAAAATTTTACACCATTAATAGGTAAAGTAGCCTTACACCATTATAGAATTCCCTTTTTTTTATTTATTATTATTAATGCTTGTCTAAAATTAATTTTTTTTTCCAACCAATATATTGTTTTCGAATAATTGTTAACCTCTCTATTAAGTATGGGTTCAAATAAACCACTGATAAAAACAATACATTTTTCTATTAATAAAGTTAATTTCATTTATATTCTTTATATATCATACTGTCTTTTTTTTTTCCTTTAAATATCATATTGTCCTATTTATTTTCATATATATGAAGGTATAAAATATGAGAAATAAATAAAAGCACATAATTGTTGACATCTAAACTTTAAGTTATACATATTACGGTTCTTATTATATGGCATCTTATTTTAAAAAAAGTTTTGGATTTTAATTATCTGAAAATTTATTTATGTTACTTACATCTTTCAATAGAAATAGACATTTTATGATTGAAGCTATCTTTACACCATTAATTATGTCTTTCATATCTCTAAAAAAAATTACACCTTTAATCAAAATGGTTCAGTTTGATGGAAGTTTCCTTTTTATTTTTCAAATGGGATTACAATAAAATTTAGAATAAATTTTACGTCCCCCTTGAATTTTAGGCCTTGTTACAAAACACGTCCTAAACTTTCGTAACATTCTTTTTCTCGAACTTTGAAATATTTATAAATTTCCCTTATCATTAAATTTTTTTTTCTTCACAAAAACGCAATTGACATCAGTATTAAATATGAAATTACGAAATCGCACTAATTGCCAGTACACGTGGCACTCCTACTCTTATTAAACGTGAAATCATAAAGTAAAAAAATAAGATAGTAGTATGAAAAAAAAATGACAATCAGTCTTAAATATTTACTTTTTTAACCTAATTGTAAGGATAACTTTGTAAGTTCATACTTAACACCCCCAACTCATGCTGCCAAAATGTGTCACGCTCATTTTTGCGTCAAAAACTCATGTGAGGGGGAAATCTGAAGATGTTTCAAAGTTCGAGAAAAAAAATGTTACAAATTAAAGTTCGATGGGCATTTTGTGATAAGACCTAAAATTCAAGGGAAAAAGTAAAATCTATCCTAATATTTATTGGGAGAATGAGTGAAATAGCATAATGAGATAGGTGAATTTTAAAAAATAGCATATTTTTTTGGGTGTAAAATAATAGCATATTCTAATCTCTTTTTTTTTTCTTTTTTTTTTTTTTCCTAAACTTCCAATTTTAACCCCCATTGTCACTTCGTCTTTCTCCTCTGATTCTCTATACCATTTCCAATACCACCATTCTGGTCGCCATCAACACCGCGAGCAAGCTCGCCATTTGCCGGAAAAGTCGTGGTCGCCTGTCTGCCATCCCAGAAGCAAGCAACTGCCATGCTCGCCGCCTCAAATTCGAACTCAGATGACGGAGATTGCGAGGAGCATTATAATCCAAAAACTCACGATATTTCATCGAAGTCGGCTTCGCATTGCCGCCAGCCATCCCCCGTAACAATTACAGGAGAAATCACTTGAATTGCATGACAATTGGTTGAGAATCACGCGGAAGATTGCGTGCAAAATCGCCCAAGAATTGCTCAAAGAATCTCGCGATTCCTCTGGCAACCAGATAACGATTCTCATTGCCATCGGCGCAGCATTGCTAGCCTTTCCCCCAAGATCACCTATTTTCTTCATCTCACTAATCACCTCTTCTCTGGCCGGCTGTGTGGCAGCGGAGCTAAGATTGCTACCATGCTTCAATGGCCCTCCCCTCGGTCTCTCAAGGAACTTCAGAGATTTTTCGGCCTCACCGGGTATTACCGGCAGTTTGTGACAGGATAGGGTGGGTTGGCATGGCCTCTTACTGAGCAGCTTAAACGGGATCAATTTTGCTGGACACCAAGGGTGGAGGAAGCATTTCAACGGCTTAAGCAAGTTATGACGACGATACCAGTTTTGGCCTTGCCCGATTTCAACAAGATTTTTGTCATTGAATCGGATGCTTCGGGGCCTGGTTTGGGGGCTGTCCTTATGCAAGAACAGTGACCGGTGGCTTATTTCAGCCATGTTCTCTCTCATCAGGCTCACCTCAAGTCGATTTACGAACGGGAACTCATGGCCGTACAGAAATGGACATTATCTACTAGGTCGAAAATTTGTGGTTTGCACGGATCAATGAAGCTTGAAGTTCTTGTTGGAACAGCGGATGGTCAGTGTTGATCACCAAAAATGGCTCACTAAGCTCATGGGCTATGATTTCGACATCCAATATAAGTCGAGTCTCGAAAACAAGGCGGCGGACGCACTCTCTCGAGTAGGAATTGAGCTCACCTTAGCAGCCCTGTCTATTCCTTGCCTCAAGGTGCTTGAGGAGTTCGAGACACAAGTAATGACGGAGGAAGTTCTTTTCCGAATCGTGGAGTCCTTGCGAAAAGATCCTAATTCGATTGCGGGGTATTCTATTGTTAAGGGACAGCTTCTCTACAAGAATAGGCTGGTTTTGCCTCGCCACTCTCCTTTGGTTGAGATGGTGTTGCAAGAGCTCCACGACGGGTGTGTTGGAGGACATTCCGGGTTCTTAAAGACACTAAAGAGGATTGCTACCACTTTTTATTAGGTCGGGATACGGGGTTATATTCAGCGTTATGTGGCCGAGTGTCCAGTTTGTTAACAATACAAGAGTTCCACGCTTTCACCTGGATGTCTTCTTCAACCCTTACCCGTGCCAAACCAAGTTTGGGAGGAGTTATCCATGGATTTCATCGAGGGGCTGCTCCATTCGAAAGGGGTCGATTCAATCTTGGTGGTGGTTGACCGCTTGACCAAATATGCCCATTTCACTAGCCTCAAACACCCCTACATGGCTCACTCGGTCGCATCCCTCTTCATTCGCGAAGTAGTTCGTCTTCATGGTATTCCGAATTCTATTGTGTCGGATCGTGACAAGATCTTTATGAGTAATTTCTGGTCGGAGCTCCTTAAACTATAGGGGACAACCTTGAAGCACAGTACAGCCTACCAACCCCAAACCGATGGACAAACCGAGGTCGTCAACAGATGCTTGGAGGCTTACTTACGATGTTTGGCGATTTCTACACCAAAACGATGGGCGCACTGGTTGCCATGGGCAGAGTATTGGTACAACACTGCCTACCATACATCTACCAAGACCACACCTTTTCAGGCTTTGTATGGCCGCCCCCCGCCACCATTGCTGCGTTTTGAGATCGGGTCTACCCCTTGTGCTGCCGTGGACAAGCAATTGCATGAGTGTGACGCGATGTTGGAAGAGCTGCATCGCAACCTTCCATCACTCTTAGCAATTGATGAAGAAGCATGCCGACACTCATCGTCGCGACTTGTCCTTTGAGATAGGCGATTTGGTCTTTCTTAAGCTCCGGCCCAACCGTCGCAAGTCTCTGGCTAGACGTCCTTTCGAGAAACTGGCTCCCCGTTTCTATGGACCTTATAAGGTATTGGCGCGCGTTGGCGAGGTATCTTACAAGCTGCAACTACCGGACCATGCGGTTATTCAGCCGATCTTCCACATTTCTCAGCTTAAGCTTGCTTTGGGCGCCTCTGACGTCTCTTCAGACGTGCCCCCGAAACTGTCCGAGGACCTGGAGCTATGCGTGGAGTCAGAGGCGATACTTGGGCTACGTCGATGTCGAGGTGACCCGGGACAACAGTTGGAGGTGCTTGTGAAATGGAAAGACATGCCAGCTTTTGAAGCTACTTGGGAGCCGTATGAACTACTACAAGCCCAGTTCCCTGACTTTAACCTTGAGGACAAGGTTACTCGTTGGGAGGGGGAGGGGTGATAAGCCCCCTATTCGTTTCACTTATATGAGGCGTGCCAAACACGTGAGCCAATGGGGAGTTGAACACGTGAGCTGCTCGTAAGGGATTATTCTAGAAAGGAAAGTGTTAGGTTTGTCTTGGGATCCGAGTTGTATTTTCGGTTATGTGTGATGGAATAAAGAGGGCAGAAAGGAGAGAGTGAGGATAGGTGAATTTTGAATGAAATTTTGGAGTGTGGGAAAGAGTTAGGCCTCTCGAAAGCCTAGCAGAGTTTTGCTTCCTAATTCACAAACAACTGCCCATTTCTTTCTAATTCTTCTTGTCAATCTTCATTTTGCTTAATACCTTATCAGCTCGTTAGGGTGGGTCAATGGTGGTTTTCAGCGGCGGTCTCCGAGTTCGCAATGGCTGTGTAAGGCGGGGCTCCGGGTTCGTGGTAGCTATGCAAGGTGGGGCAGCGAGCTCCAAACTCCTAGCGGCAGGCTTCGAGTTCTTGGCAGCTGTGCACGGTTGGGAGCGGGCTCCGATTTCACAGCGGTGGGCTTCCGTCGCCGATAGATTTCGTGAACCCAGTTGAGAGCCTCCGTAAATCATAGCCCAATGGGAGAGAATATTTGGTTTGCTGGTTTGTTTAGAAGGAATAGTGAAGATAATTGGGATTTCTTTTTTTTTTTTTTTTTTGGTTTTTTATTTTGAAAAAGTGGTTGGTTGATATATTAGGGGTAGTTTAGTCTTTTCAAAGCAAATTCAAATAATTTAATGGAACAATGGATGTCTGTTGGTAAAAAGGATTAACTTATATCCTTTTACAAGAATTAAGGGACTAATAAAAAAAAAAGTTTGAGAATCAATTGGCACCCTCGTTAAAAATTCAGGGACTATTCTAACTATTTACCCTAATTAAATTCATAATCACAAGTGCTCGGATTAATATGTTACACATCTTATATTTCATTTATGTACACTTTTTAAGTGAAATGATTTAACCACTTTCTTTTATTTGTTAAATAATTTTTCAAAAACAATTATTAGCAAAATGAAACAACCAAGAATAACCAGATTTTTAATTGGTCGTTTTAGTATTAAAATAAAAGAAGGTCCCTTTAAAAAAAATTTATTTTACTTATTTTAATTTTTAAGCTGCTCACTTTGAAAAATTTCTCACTCCTATAGCACAATCCTCTTTTGAAAGTTAGGCTCTGTTTGGGGTCATGTTTGGAGACGGTATTTTGGAGGTTAAAGATGGTTTGAGTTTTGAAAATGTGTGTTTAGTGAAAATGAACTGTTAGGAGTGAAAAAGTATAAAAACTTGAAAGCTGTTAAAAAAAAATTAGCAATATAGATATTATATCGTTCTTCTCAAAATTCTATGCAATTTGAAAAAAAAAATCATCTTATTTCGACTTAAAATGATAAAGTTGTGAACTTTTAAAGTTTGAGTTTTTTAAAAAAATTTGGAAAAGTGAATAGTAAAATTGAAGAAAAAGGAAAAAAAATAAATAAATAAAATTTGGAAACATGTTTTTAAATGTGACCCAAAACATAGCCTTAATTTGATTTAGCAAAGTTGAACACAACACCATGATATTTATAAAGCCTGTATCCTGGTTTGGTTAACATTGAAAATTTAATTCAATAATATTGTTGTTTTTGGCTTTAGGAATTGTTTAAATTTTAAATTAACTTTTTGTAAATTTGATGGCTACTTGGCTTTAGGAATGATTTAATTTTACATAAATATAGTTTTTAGGATTATAACTAATGGTGCTCGGTGAGACAAATGTAGTTTTGTTATGATTATTTCTGTTCTTTTCTTTTCTTTTTTAATTCATCACTGTACAACTTAAAATAAAGGTTTAAATAAGGAAAATCCTGCTCTAAAATCCTACATTCACTTAAGAAAATTTTCATAAGGGGAAAAAGAGAGAGAATTAAAAATAAAATCAGTTGGATTTTTTAAATTAGAATTGATCAACCTTTTGAAAGCTAATAAATAAATTTATTGACTTTTTAGAAAAAGATAAAAATTAAATTAAAATTTTTAAGTTCAACCTGAGTTACATATAAAGCATTAAATAGTATAATATATGGATCGTTTTATGGACACACTGCTCTTGACTTTCCAAGTACTCTTTTCTAAATACACCCCTCTTAAATTCAAAATGATTAAAGCTGCTTAATACATGTCTCTTTCTTTTCCAAAATTACCTCAAACTACTATAAAATAAATAGTACGCCAACACTTCAAATTTCTTTTCACATCTTTTTTTTTTTTTTTAGTTTGATAATCTTAAGAGTTTGTTTGATCAAATGAAAAGTTGATATATTATGACCGAAACTCACTTTATAGAACTTTTTATTCAATTAATATATATATATATAATATTAAATTATAAATTTTGCAAGAAAAATTTAAAAAAGAAAAAAACAAACAAACAACATAACAAATTTATATTACTATATGTATAACCCAACGAAAGAAAAACAACATAGAAATATACTACTTTATGAAAGAAAAAACGAGAAATACAACATTAAAAAATAGGAGAATATGTGACAGAGTCTTTTTGAGAGACACTACCCATAGAGTTTTATCTAAGGATTACTATTAAGTTGTTTTTAAAATACACGGTTGTAAATTTATGTCAATTTGAGATTGGTTACATCCAATCTCCTCTCCCCCCCCCCCCCCCCCCCCCCTTCCTCTTTCTCTCTCTTCTTCTTCGCTACAGCTTAAAGAAAGCCTTGCAACCTCTTCCAGAGTTTGGAAATTGACAATCGCAGCTTAGAAGCCAAACAAAACAACATATTTCTAAATAATATAAACATATTTTAAAGGAGCATTTGAACTATTATGCGTGCATTTATAGATAATTCAAACACAAATGTGTATAAGGATAAAATATTCAAAAACATCATCTGAAGCCACAAGATTTTTTTTGGTGAATAAGGAATTCATTACCAGACCACCAAGGGGAATAGGGCAGCAAAAATAGCTCGAAGGAGCTTAACAAAATCCATAAAAGATTACATCTAGAAATTGAGAGAAGCCATTTGAAAAAAAAAAAAAAAAAAACTCTTGCATGCCTGGTTTCACCGGAGCAGTGAGATCGGCGAAATATGGTGGCAGCGCAACACATTGGCGAGAGAAGAGGCTAGATCACAAAGCCCACTCTGAATCTTCGTCTTCTTCACGCGATGTTGCCGGAAAATCCAGTTGGATCCGGTTCAAAGATATAGGGGATCGGTGATTACGTGCGTGGGTCTGGGGTTGTGAAGCTTTTCACAAACCTCTCAGGTTCTCCGTCAAAGCTTTGGTTTAGAGATAGAGTTTTATGGCGATGTCGCGAGATGAGCGATGGCCGGCGGGAGGAGGTAATTTGGCCCATACAATAGTTCAGAATGGTAGAGAGGGTTTTTTGGACTAAAATCCCATGGGCTAGTGCCTACTTTACTTATTCTACATCATCAATATCTCAACCAATAGATTAAGTGTGGATGGCTTAAAAATGATAACAACCAGTAGTGTCTCTCAAATGGACTTTATCACAGATTCTCCTTAAAAAAAAAAAAAAAGGCACAGGAAAATAAATACAATAAACAACGTAAAAAAACAACGGCAATGTTAAACATATCTCGTAATTTTTTGACTACTCATTGAAGACTAAAAATTAAGATGAAATTAGGATTTTGTTACAGGTTTTCAAGTGGTGAAATTTATAAGCTGTTCATTTGAGAATTTGATATATAGATGCGTGTGGAAAGGGAAAAAGAAAAAAAAATAAGAAAATATTTGAGTCTCTTTTTTATGATAAAATTATAATTGTGTACTTAAGCGTATAAATTGTTGTCATTTTATGTAATTTTGTTTGAGAATTTTTTAATAATTAAAGAAGAGATAATTAACCAAATAGCATAATCTAATATTGGAATTTAACAAAATAGCAGGTTTTCAAAAGTAGAAATTTATAGCATTTTTGTTTTGAAATTCCGGTTTTACCCCCAACCCGCCATCTTCTCCAACTCCTCAGATCTATAATGTCATCGCGGGCGTCGGAAAGTGTCGTTGTCAATGGCGGACATGTGCGCGCAGTTGACGAAGGTCCCCTGGTTGTCATTATCGTTAGCCAGAAGCCATGATTGATAGATCTCGCAAACCGGAGAAGATCTACCAAACTTGGAACCTAGATTGCAACGATGAGGCCCATCAGAAAAATCGCAGCGGCGAGCAACAAATCCCGATGACATGCAACATATCAGGGGGGAGGGGGGAAGCTAGAAAATCGTGGAAAAATCACCGTCCGTCCTCCTCGTCTTCAACATCGGATATCCGACCTCCGTGATGGTTTCTTCGATAATCGTGATTCACCGGACTCCTTGTCTTATCTGGCAAAAAGAAGTTTTAGGTAATGGGTTTTTGGGTGGATTTGGAATTTTCAATAACATTAGGGATTAGTTACCAGTAAATATGTAATTCTCAAAAAAGAAAAAAAAATCAGTAAACAAATTTATTTCATTAACTACATAACATAGTGTATATAGGAAATCCGATTTTATCATCTATCAAGTAAATCAAAATATTTACTAAAAAATCTTAGTAATTATTAGTAAATCTTAATATTTATCAATATTTATGTTGTTTTAAAAATTGTCAATTTTTTTAAGTAAATCAAGATATTTACTAGTAAATAAGTAAATCAAAACATTTACCAATAATTTAAGTTGTTTTAAAAATTATTAATTTATCAAGTAAATCTAGTATTTACCAGTCTTAAAGATAATCAATTTATTTCCCTAAAAAATTGTTAATTTTTTAAGTAAATCAAATATTTACTAGTAAATCTTAATATTTACAACTATGTATAGTATTTATGTTGTTCTGAAAACAATTAATTAATCAAGTAAATCAAATATCTTAGTATTTACATGTAAATATATATATATATATATATATATTGCTAAAGAAAAATGGGTTATAAGGGTAGAGGTTGGAATGCCCAGATAATCCTCGAGAGGTGCATGTCCCCCCCCCCCCCCCCCCCCCCCCCGCGTGATAAATTGTTCCCTCATAAAGTGGATTGTCCATATACCCCGGCCAAAGCGGTGGTGACGACTCGAACCCAAACATTCTGCAAGGAGAATAAGCGTCCTACCAACCCACCTAAGGGACGTTGGTGTGTAAATATAATACTTACAGTAAATATCGTATTTACGTTAATTTGAAAAATATCAAATTATCATTTAATTATAATATTTATAAGCAAATCTTACTTTTTACTCGTAAAATGTAGTGTTTGAAAATAATAAAAATATTATGTAAAAACCAGTTAATATATTATTTATTGTAAATAGTAATATTTATCTTATTTGTAAGGGTGAGTCTATTGACACCCCCAATTTTACTTTTCTCACTCACTTTCTAAAATCATTAATAAATTAATTTTAGAATTAAAAAGTTACTTGTTACATCTCTTAGTTTTCCCAAAAAACCCTTCTAACTGGAATATTTATCTTTTTATTTCTCCACATACTAAATCTAAACCATTACACAATTTTTTTTAATATGTTTTGTTTTATTTTTATTTTTAAATTTTTTCTTACGAGATTTCTTTTTTCTTTTTAGATACCCAATAAAAATTCTTCATCAGTTTAATATTGAGATAAAAATCTATGAACTTATTTTTTGGTATACTTCTTCTTGAGATGATAAAAACTTGAGGATAATATACTGATGAAGTTGAGCATTCCACAAGCATAGCTGAAAATGTTATGAATTTGGTTAATACTTTTATTAGATAATTAGAAAAAGCTTACAATTTAGAGTTTATATGAATTCATAACAATTTCTCTCAATTATTTATAAAATGAATAACCGATCAAATATATTTGATTATCCACATCATGCATACGTATTTTTGATTTGCTTGTTATTTCTTAGAAAACAAAAACTAATTATAACATGAAATTACAAAAACTATTGAAAAATAAGAATAATAACAAACAAAATAAAAGAATATTCTCTTAAAAAAATTCTCGTGGAAATGAATTAAAAAATAACAACAAAATAGAACATTTAAGAAAAAGTAAGAAAAAAATGTATAGGGATTTAGACTATAATGGAAGGAGAAAGAAAAAGTAAATAATTTATTTTTAAGGATTTTTTTGAAAAAATTAAGGGTTGAAACAAGTGTTCATTTAAAAAGTAGACGGAAAAAGTAAAATGAGGGATGTTAATAAACACATTATATTTGTAAATAGGAAATCAACCTATTTACCTTAGGAAATCAACCTATTTACCTGTAAGACCAATATCAATGAATCATATATTTACTAGTAAATTCAAAAATTAGTTAATTTTCAATTTTTTGATTTAGGTGATAAAAATAACATTTACTAGTAAATCTAATTTATAACCCATAGTTTAAAATTGAGAGATGATAATATAGCATATTTACAAAATAAATATTTACTAAGAAATCTAACTATTTACTAGTAGATCCAATTATTTTATTTGCTAAAATAATCCAATTATTTTACAATTTAAATAACATTTTAAGATAATAAATAAAATAAATAGTAAGTTTTAAAGATATTTGAATAAGTAAATAATTTTGATAAATTTATTTTCGCTGCTGCTTCTTCCAATATCTTTTTTTTTCTTTTTCCTTCCAATATCTTAAAATCGTACAATTTACTTAAATATTTTCAAAAAAAAAAAAAAAAAAAAAAGCTCTTTACTACCATTTCTCTCAAGGGGTGAGGGATTAAAGAAAAGTGGCAGAAACAAAAGCATCTCAAAATTTTTTTAAAGTCATAATAATAAGTAACAGCTGTTTTTGTTTTGTTTTGTTTTTTTATTTTGTTTTTGTTTTTATAGGCCCTTGCTTAGCGCTATTTGAAGGCATAACTTGGTCTCTGTGTCCATCTCATATTTCATAAACAACTCCAGCTGTTTCCATATCCTAACATTACATGCAAGAAATGCCCAGTTCCATACACAACACATTGGAAATTCACAAAACAAGGAAAAAGTATATATATATATATATATATATATATTCTATGACATTAAAGAAGCAAATAGTTCCCTCCACGACCACGACTCCAGCCTGCAAGAAAGAAGAAGAAGAAGAAAAAAAAAAAAAAACACACGGGGTGACTAAAAAAAAGACAGTGCAAACACATAAAGTTGGTGTCAAAACTATAAAATTACAGTTACAACCAATCTATGGGCGTTGGTATTTTGTTTCAGTTGGGAACTTTACCTTCAGGCTTCATGCCGCTCGACGTCATACAGCGCTACCATAGACATCACTTTGGGTATCATTCATACAATGTTCTACTCTCTTGGCAGCCTCAACAAGCCCGCGAAACTCCTTCCAACCTACAGCGGTTACTGTCATCCTAATTTCCCTCCGGAGGCCATACTCAAACCGTCTACATGTCTCAATTTCATCCGCAACTAAGGACGGGCCATATCTCGACAGCTTGATAAACTTATTCTCGTATTCTCCCACGGTCATAGACCCTTGCTCCAGTAGCAAAAACTCTCTCAGCTTTGCATCTAGATAGGCATGTGGAATGTACTTATCATTGAACTGACGCCGAAACTCTTCCCAAGTTATTGTTGATGGCTCGAGGTAGTCACGTTCTATCCATGTCCACCAATCATAAGCACTTCCCTCTAGCAGAAAACGGGCAAGGAAGACTTTTTGCTCGTCCGAACAACGAAGCATATGGAAAATCTTTTCGAGATTCCTCATCCATTCTTCAGCATCAGCGGGATCTGTAGAGCCGCTAAAGTGTGCAGCATCCATGTCACGGACTTGATTAATTAGTGATACTCTCTCTTTGACAGATCTAGCCCGCTTATTTGAAACAAAAGCACGGGCAATACTCTCCATTGCCTGCTCTAGATTACCCATCGAGGTTTCCTCGCCATCAGGCATGTCTGTGGTCGCTTCAGATTCATTCCCAGGAGTTGTCTCGATTACTGTCTCTGCAGCTTCAGGTAAGACAACATCACAGTTCTTGCCGAGTTGGGTAGATTGGTGCATAATGGACCTGTAATATAAATCTCATCAGGAAATTATAAGAATGCAGTGACATGAATGCATAAAATCTCTTCAAAACGTGTTACGATTACGAATAGAAATCATCGATCGACCCAATGCCACACTCTGAGGCAAGGGTAAGGTATTGAGGTTAAAACTTTGTCAAAGCAGCTAGGTTATTATTTATGAATACCAATCTTCAAACCCTGCAAGTCACTGAACCATTACCAACTATAGACTATGCTTTATCAGGATTTAATTTCAAACAAAATAGCGAAAATTAAAATTACCCCCTTCAGTTTTTGACTTTTTGCAAAAATAATATAATTTGCTGGGTTACCATGTGATACTTTTACACCTTTCAGAGCATGAAAGCATAGAAACACAATCTTCACCACCACCCCCCCCCCCCCCCCCCCCCCCCCCCCCCAAAACAAAAAAAAAAAAAAACACAAAGAACATACATTTTCAAAATGATAATAAAATAAAATAAAAATTAAAGCACATACATGGTGAATGTAAAAAATAAAAAATAAATAAAAAATCTAGTAAATTGAAAACAAAAAAGTAAAATCCGAACTTCAATGTTCTGAAAAGAGAATCAAAATTTCAATCAAGTTTCCATTAGAATTTATAAACTTCTAGCAGGTATAAGAGAGAGTCATGAGTACTATAAAGTACGGCAAAACCAAAATAACTCCACTAGAAAAACAAAAACCTGTAACAGACGGAGCAACTTGAATCACCTGGAAGTGTAGAGCAGAACTGCGAAAGCACAAGCAGTAACGCGATACAGAGATCACCGTGTTCTATTTCTCAGAATTTCACCGACATGCAAACCCAAAATCGTTTGGGTGGTCGCTAAAACTTTCCCCGGATTATTCCGGACAGAGGTTCTGCCCAGCTCTTAATATATAAAATTTATATGTGCCCCCTGAATTTTTTATGTATTCCTTCTACTGTTAGAGCTGACAATTTAGGTCACAATACGACAACATAACATGAAATCCACATGAAGTTAGTGGATTTGAGTTTTCTTTAAATGGGTTTGAGTCAAAACAGGACGAATCCGCTAGACACAAAACAGGTTAAACTTACCAACCCACAATTAATCCGTAATAACATGTTTAATAAATAAATCATATTTAGGTTTACACGACCCATTTTCACCCATTTACTAACCTTTTAATTTTAGATTATATGGTTTTCATAATTTTTTTTTTTTACTATTTTGAAGCTTTAACAAAATTTGATTTTAGGGAAAATATAAAAAGAAAAAAGACGGTTTTATTTTTCTCTAATTCTTCAAATATTATAGCTGTTTCACCTCATCCTATTTACTAGGATTTTCTTCTCCTTACCGACATACCCTATCCTCTTTCTCGATCATATTCACACTATCATAGCCATCCTCATATCTCTTCGTCTCTCTTCGTCTCTCGCTTTCTTCTTCTCATAGTTCCAAATTTCTCATTTGCTCGTTCTCTCCATCACTCACATTCAAACCTAGCCTTCCTATAAGCATGTTTTGAATTTGTGGACTTTTAACTGATGTTGTTTCGTTTATGTGAAATTCTGTTGATAGCTGAAACTTTAGTTATAAACGGATGAACTTGCTAATTAGGTATTAAATTATCATTCACGTCTTTTATTTATTTTTTAGCATTAAGTTTTGATTTCAATCAGGTTGATTTAATGGGTTATAAACATGTTAAAATGACACTTTAACCCATTAGTAAATGAGTTTGCAGGTTGACATGACGCGTTTGTAACCCATATATTAAACGGGTTAGATGGGTTGTATATGTGTCAACCTTTTAATTAAAAGGTTGAGTTTGAGTTAAGCTTTCTGACACGATTATTTAATGGGTTGTGTTTGGGTCAAAGGTTAAAGTGTCAACTGAGGACTTAAACACGACACGAACACGACCCACCAACATGAATTACCAGCCCTTCCTTCACTTTATTTTGTGAACTTAAAAAACTCTTACTTTACAATCTGAATTTTCAATCTAACCTCATTTTGTTCTTTTAATTAAAACATACTATAAAATAAGGGAATTAGTCTTACTAAACTTATTCTATTATGATTTTTGTTTTTTTTTTTTTAAACTACATATTTACACTTAACTTATTTTTTTCCATCTGTTTTTAATTGAAATTCTGATAAAAATTGTAAAATTGTGTTAAATTCAAAGTTTAAATAGGTAAAGTGAGAGTTTTTTAAGTTCAAGTGGCAAAGTGAAAGTGACCCCAAGGCTATGTTTGGTAGGGAGGATGGAGATGAGGAAGGATGAAAAGAGTTGGAATAATGGAAATGATTGTATGAATCTTTTATATTTTTGGTAAGAGGGAGAAAGAATTGAAAGGATGGATACTAATGTTTTTATCTAATTACTTTATTGTTCTTCTATTATATTTATTATATATATTTTTTTGGGATGAAGTTGTCTTTTCAAGCTTAAATAGAGGGAGAGTTTGCAACCTTCCACTTATGGAAGGATGCAAATTGGTGGGCATGGGTGGATGAAGTCTCCCTCCACCTCTCCTCTCCCTTTTGTCTTCCCTCCAACCAAACAAGGGAGAATGACTCTCCCTCTACCTCTCTCCCTCCACCCCTCTCCATCCATCTATCTCTCCCTCCAACTAAACATACTCTAAAATCATGAGGCATATATGAGAATAATCCATATACATTTATATATGCATATTTATAATTTTGATTCCGAATGAACGTCTCAAGGAGAATCTATTTGTACCATATGTGAAACGGAGGAGGGACCTGATCCACACTTTTATTAACTAATAAAATCATCTTTAATGTACTTGTCTATGTGAATGTTATAATTGCTACAAAATAATGAAAAATGACATTATCTTATACCATCTCTAATGCATTGAACTATGTCAATGCTATATTCATTATAAAAAAGTGTGAAAAATAACATTATCATACTTTATAATAAAAATACTATTTCTACTTTTTGTCATTATGCTTTAGAACTTGTAAAAGTGAACATCTAGTATTTACATAAATTAAAAATGAAAATATTATGATAATTACATGACAAAAGTCAAACCAACAACTAATAGGAATCAAGTGTTAAATTTAGCATGGGCTATACCTTGTGGCAACTTTGTCACAAACTTTAGCATATGACAAATTTGACATTAAAAATAGTACTCCACTGATGATTGGAGAGCACTTTTTCATCCAAAGTAAAAATATACCACCGATATAACCTTTTTAGCATTGCATTAGAGATATTCTTATTTTATACTTCAATGTATAATACTATTTCTCTTTTTTTGTCATCATTATATGCTATGAAACTTGTATATTTTATATTTAAATATAAATAAAAAATAAAAATATTGTAGTAATTACATGAAAAAGTCAAGGTAATGATAAATGAAAATCAAATGTTAAATTTGGTATTGGCTATATCTTATGACAAATTTACCACAAAATTTAACATAGAAGAAATGTGGAATCAAAGATAGTTTAACATATGACAAATTAAACATCAAACATAACAACACTTCATTAGAGAGTAATTTTTTTGTCCAAATGTCAAAATTTACCATTGTCATAATAATTTAATATTGTATTGAAGATGTTCCAACACCCAAGAGAATAAAGGGTCATTTGTTTTATAGGTTTCATTTTATTTTATTTTGGAATTAAATTTGAATTAAAAGGTCATTTTAGATATTTAAAAAACTGCATTTTTATTTGTTTACTAAAAAGCGTTTGAACATGCAATTAAAATGTTATTTTGAAAAAGAAATAATTTCTGGAATGGAGTTTAGATAGATCTTAAAAATAGTAATTTAGAAATTGTTTTCTAACAAACCTACGATAAAACCTTAATGTCCATAGCATATATTAATAGGATATATAGATGGAGAGTCGTCATTCCCTTCATTATGTACACATTGAAAATCGTCTTATTTAGAGATAAAACGAAAAAGTTATCTATTTTTTAAACTTAAAATAGAAGATATAGAAACATTTGAATAAAAAAATGTTATTGTGTAAAATAAATCTATAACTATATTAAAAATGAGAGTTTCTTAGCTATTTATCCTCTTACAATTCACTATTTTCACTTTTGGTTAAGTTATTTTGTCTTGTAGTGAGTTTTTGAAGAGTCAATATATCTTTTATTACAAGGAAATGTACCCCCAATAATTTTCAAAATCTATTACAAAGCCATATATTAACAAAGTTGCAACCAAGCCCTACTCTTTTATTGTTACTCACTGAAACATGTGAGGCTCAATGGTGTGTTTTGATACATTATTTCAAATAAAAAAATCATTTTATTGTTAAACTCTACTCTTGAAATTCACGTTATACTTATTCATTCTCAACACCAATTTATTTTAAATTATTATTTCATAATGAATTTTTTCATTTGAAAATAATGTATCAAAAGGTCACTTAATTTAAGAGAGTAGAGCATATTATTGTTAAAATATATATTTTTTAAAAATGTCTTGATTTGGATTTACGAGAAAGTCGTTTAAATAAAGCATTAAAAAATTATTTCAGTAGGATAATAAAAAAAAAAAGTATTAATGAATGTTGTATTTGATAAAAAGAGATAATGAAAAGAGAAATTAAAAATTTAAAGAGGATATTCAAGAAAGAAAGAGAAAATAAGAGTGTTAAAGTTTTTTTTTTAAATTATCGTAAAAATGTACTATAATAATTTTAACTTGTATTAATCAAAATTAATGACGTGCTTACCACACTATTTCAAATCCAACGTATTCATTTAATTTAAAATTCAAATCCATTTTTTTCCTTTTAAAAAATTCCATTTTTTCAAAATTCTCATTATATTCATTTTTATCTCTCCAACATTCTTTCAATAAGTGAAAAAGTATGGAATAACATACAAATTTTTTAGAATAAATATGTATAAAGATCATATTAAAATTGAAAAAAAAAAAGATAAGGACAAAATTTTATTTAAATATAGGGAATATTTTTTTGAATATCAAATAATAGAGATAGTATGTTTTAGCCAAATAATAATAATAATAATAATAATAACAATATATTAAAAAGAATACCAATGATGTGATTAAAATTAGCAAAAAAAAAAAAAAAAAATTTAGCATATCTAAAGTAAATAAGGGAAAGAACATCTTGCACATGAAAATCGCAAAAAGAAAAGAATAAACAAATGTAACCATTAGATGGGAAAGGAAAAAACAAGGGAAAAAAATTATGGAAAAATGCTAGAAAAAACCCTAGAAAATGGGAAGGAAAAATGGGTGGAAAAAATGTAAAGTGAGATCCACAAATTTAATCTCTCTAAAAATGGGAGGAAAACTAAAATCCACCATATAAGTATTGAAATTACTTTTTACCCTTGCTTTTAAAGTAAAAAAAAAAAAAATATGATTATATAAATAAAATAGTAATCATATAACTTTTTCTTTTCTCTTATTCTATGATACCAAATAACATAAAAGAAAAGTAAAGTATTTCCTTTCCATTTTATTTTATTTCACTTTCATTTTTCCTTTCCCCTTGTTTTTCTTCCTTTTTACCAAACATAGGCTGAACGTAGTTAACATAATTTGGTTTGATACCATTTTGTGAAAGAAGGGTAAAAAACATGGGACTTTTTGACAGCATGGTTTATAATATCTTGAAATTAAGGGGCCAAAAATAGGACGAGAAGGCTTGTTTAGGGGGCCAAAAATAAAACTCAACCAAAAAAAAATTAATAATAATAAAATTGAGTTTTCGGATGTGCCCTTCCCGAAAATGTCATTGGAAGCATTGATGGCAAGGACTATTTTGTCTTTTCGTAATTTTCTTCACATTTGTCAGAGTTATATTCTTCGAGGCTTGTTTTTCCCCTTGCTCAAGATACTCCCTTTCGCCTCTCTCTCCTCTCTCGTGTCTGCTCCGCATTTCTCATCCCATTTTCCGTCGTCTCGTCTCACTGGTAAGCCCATTTTCCGATTTCTACCCTTCCTTAATTTCTTCAAAAATTAAAATAAAAAACAGAGTTTGGATTTCTTTATTTCTTTATATCTAGATCTTTGTCGACAGAGTGTGATATTCTGGGGGTTAATTTTCTCTTTTTGATCCAAAAAAACGTTGTATTGCAGCTGTCAATTAGGGTTTTAGTCCAAGAAAAAAGTGTAATATTTTTCAGTTTTTTGTGTTTCTGTATTATCCATTCGAATTTTGATCTGGGTTAGTCGTAAAAGGGTTTCGGCCTTTACTTTTACTTTGGCAGAAAATAATGTCGTTTTTCTTGTTGGCCGAAATTTCTTTGGCTTCTATAATGTCGTTTTTTCTTCTTGTGACCAAATTCGTAATCAAAATTCAACAGTAATCTTCTGCTTGTGTCTTCTCATGAATTAGGGATTTGGTTCGGGAGCTTTCTTCGTCTTCACTCTCCATTTTTCTCTCTTACTCTCTCACTTACGTCATCAGAGAAGGTGATTTTGAGCCCTAATCCCCCAATTTGCGTCGTTATTTTGGTTGCTGAAAGTTTGATTTTGTTCAATCTCTGAGATTTAGATGACTGACAATCAAGAGTTTGTTTGAGGATCTGCTTTCTTTGCTTCAGATTAGATGTGGGTTTTTCAGTAAAACTATTCATTAATCCAAAACTAGATTCCACGGGACAAACATTTTTATCTCTCTCTCTCTCTTGAGTTGGTTGTGTAATTTAGTAGAGATAAGATTAGGAAGTTTGAGAGATTATCTCGAAATTTGATCCATTTCATAGCAGTTTATGGATTTGCTCTATTTTGCTTTCTGTGGTATTATTATGCGTGAGAAGATTGTTGAGTGAGCCATTGTATGGAGACACTGGTGTATCTATATCTTCAAGGGACTTGTTCTTTAAGTTAAAACTTCGGAATTTTACTTGCGAGTTGTGAAATGCAATTCTGGAAGCCTATGAAATTAGCAATTAAGCATCGTAAAGATATAGCTCAATGACCATGTATAACCTTGTGGATGTTAAATCAGAAGTCTGTTCTTCACGTATTTTTTGTGTTCTTGGTGGACATCTTGTCTCCTTTCCTTGTATTTTACTTTTATCAATAAAGGTTGTTTATTAAAAAATTATAATTTTTATATATATATATATATATATATATTCAGGAAGAATTGAATTTAATGCTTGAAAAATAGAGTTTTAAAAAGACAACTCAACTAAAGCAGTTTCACATTTTTTTTTTTTTTTTAATTTTCAAGACACAACTCAATATTGCAACCAAACAGGTCTTCAGAAAGCAATTGTCAGTCCCTTATTCCATAATTTCAATTTCAATTTTCTGTTTTGTGTGTTTCAGGTTTATTTATTCAAGTATTGCTTGTTAGGGAAGATCTTGGTTAGTAGAAAGAATGGAACTCGGACTGCCATTACTGTATTAGAATAGTACATAACAAACTGCTTGGGCTTATGTAACATTGTTTTTCTTCTTGAGCTGAAGAATTGATTTTCATGTTTCTTTTTACTTTTTTATAAATCTAGTTAGGTTTTATAATTCTATCTGTTTATGTTGATGATATTGAGAAATGTAAATAACAATATGGTCCCCGCCCCCACCCAAACAAATGATATATAAGGGTTAGCTCTTAGATTCTCAAAGTCCCAAGAACCCCTTTTCTCTCTGTTAAGAGAGCAAAGAAATGATAATAAAGTTTTTGCTTCCATTTGGTTGTTGTTTACCGAATCTCAGATTTGACAAATAGTTTAGTTATTTGGTGGATTTTGATTGTAACAGAGTCGGAAAGAGTTGGGGTTTCTTGGCACTTTGATCATTGTAGCATCTTATGCCTCCTATTTGCTAGATTTGTGTGACTTTGAGAAGCTTGCTATGAACTGATTTGGGATGAATAGAGCTAGGCGGAGTTTACTTATTCTTGTTTCCCGAATTGTTTTGACTTCTTCACTAGTCATGGTGTTTAACCTTTTCGGGGTTCAGGTGTTTTGTGGTTTTGCTTGCCTATTCCTTCATAGCTGTTACTCTCAAATATTTGTATTTCCAAACTGAATACATTTTCTTTTTTCACGCATTCCTTTCTATAGCTTCATAATTCCAAATTAATTTAGTGTTTCAAATCCTAATTTTTCGTTTCTTCTGTTCCTAATCACATCCATTGAAGTTCTTACTGCTAAAATCCTAGTTTTTCCTTTCTTCTGTTCCTAACAATATCGACAGAAGTTCTTAGTACCCCTTGTTTTTAGTTTTTTCCTAACTTATTGCTATCTGGATGACACTTTTTCCGGTTTTTTTTTTTTTTTTTTCTTTTTTCTTTCCTTCACAGTTATAACTAAAGATGTCGAGAAGATATGATAGCCGTACTACGATCTTCTCCCCTGAGGGTCGTCTGTACCAAGTGGAGTATGCAATGGAGGCCATTGGTAATGCAGGTACTGCAATTGGAATATTGTCAAAGGATGGTGTTGTCCTGGTCGGTGAAAAGAAGGTAACATCCAAGCTCCTGCAGACCTCAACTTCCACTGAGAAAATGTACAAGATCGATGATCATGTTGCGTGTGCTGTGGCTGGTATAATGTCGGATGCCAACATCCTGATAAATACTGCTAGGGTTCAGGCTCAGCGCTACACATATGCCTACCAAGAGCCAATGCCTGTGGAGCAGCTAGTTCAATCGCTTTGTGACACCAAGCAAGGCTACACGCAGTTTGGTGGCCTCCGACCCTTTGGTGTTTCTTTCTTGTTTGCAGGATGGGACAAAAACTTCGGTTTCCAGCTTTATATGAGTGACCCTAGTGGTAACTATGGTGGTTGGAAAGCTGCGGCAATTGGTGCAAACAACCAAGCAGCTCAGTCAATGCTTAAGCAGGATTACAAGGACGATTTGACAAGGGAAGAGGCGGTCCAGCTGGCGCTCAAAGTTCTGAGCAAGACCATGGACAGCACTAGTCTTACTTCCGACAAACTTGAACTGGCAGAGGTCTTCCTTTCACCTTCAGGAAATGTGAAGTACCAAGTTTGCTCGCCGGAAGCTTTGAGTAAGTTGTTGGTGAAGTCGGGAGTGACCCAACCAGCCGCTGAGACCTCCTAAGTCGTTCTGTACCTTTTCTTGATATTTAAAAGGGTTGGACTTTTCTCTTAGAAGATTGTTCTGCAATGGAAATGGATTGTAACATTTATGATGCTTCATGGGTTGTCTTAAAGTCTGCTGTAATTCACATTTTCGCAGAAGTTTAAAGTGCTTGATATTAACTTTATTCTCCTTGTTTTTGCTTTTCTACCTTTTTGAGTTCATTTGCTATGATTCCGGTTTTTGCTTTGATATTTATTTTTATCAACATTTTCTGACAGGATGCATGTATGAGGGCTTTTATTTTTCTTCTATTAATTTCTACTTTTAATTAACCGTTAGATATTAATTATCTCACATGAAAAGATAAAGCGGGAAATAGCATAATTTAAGGTGGTTATAATAAATTATAGCATAAATTTTGAGGATTAGTAAATTATAGCACATTTTAAACAAAAAAATACAGAAACTTCCAAATATACCCTTATCTTCTCCAACCCAGAAAACCCTCCTCCAACGCGCCTCTCTCTCCTCTCTCTACTGTCAGCCGTCGTCGTCGCAAGTACAGCTGACGACGATGAGTGTTGCCAGCTTATCGGAATTGGTCGCGACATTCTCCGGCCAGTGAAAGGTGAACGATGCCTTGATCAGGTCAACCTGCCAAAAAAAAAAAAAAAAAAAACCAACAATTGACAGATTTCGGCGGAAAAACGAGGAAAGTCGTCACACTCTTCGCCTTTGTCCCGTAGGAAAGGCCGACGGAAGTCGCGATTTCCCGCCGTCGACGGCCCGCTCAAGTCGTTGCCGGGCTCCGCCAGGGGCAACTTCGTCGCGATTCGCTGTGATGACCTTCGCGAGTTTTACATGATTCCGGCCCGGTTTCGCGAACTCCATCGTGCGAGGCCCGGTGTCACGATTCCGGCGTCACCATGGGTAACGAGGGATTTCACAGTGGGAGTGTGATACACAGTGCAAATACCCAGTGGGAGAGTGAGACACAAAGCAGGTGAGAGGGGTAAAATTGGGAAGGCAACACTTATTTTAAAGGGAAATATATAAATATGCTATAATTTATTTTATTTTAAAAAATCTGCTAAAAATAAAAAATTACATATAATATGTCTATATGCTACAAGTTTCTAAAAGATAAATAATGGACTTCCCCTTACAGGCCGATTTTGTAAGGGTGAGTTCTACCCTAATAAAATCCTTACATTAACATGAGTTTAAAAGGAAAAAAAAAAAAGGTTTTGTAATATATTATTATGTTTGGATCATTAATTTGAAAGTAAATCTAAAGAGTAGATTCAAATTGAGAAAATATTATATAAAATTTTTTAAATAGTATAAAAAATAATATCGGATTCAAACTCATTAACCCCACTTGCATGAAGGAAGGAGAGTTATTGTGCATGCCAAATTTCATTCATGAATATTTTAGATCACTTTTCAAAAACAATTTCCCACCACTCTTTTGCCCTTTTTCATGTAAAAGCTAGTCGGCGTATGAGTGAGTTCCCACTAAACCCTGTTTTGGAAGGAAAATAAATAATTAAATAAATAAGAAGAAGCCTGCTTTTCTTTTCCACATGGCTTGCAATATTGTCCCAGCAAATCTAACCTAGCATTTTCCTCTACGTATTTCTTTTTGTGGATTACTAGATGGGAAAACCGGAGTCCGGAGATGAAGGGGTAAAAATAATTGTACGACTGGCATGACAAGTGGTTGAAGAAGATGGAAAAAAATAAAAAATAAAAAATAAAAAATTACACATAGGAGAAAACTAGTGGTATCTGCCAAACTTGTAAAGACATATATAACATGTAAATGTGGTTTTATGAGCCCGGTGATCTCATTTTAAAAAATAAAAAAAGAACAAGCTATTAATTTTTTCTTCTTCATCTGATTGTGCTTGAATTCTTTGAATCAATTGGATTCCCATCATATTGTTTATGCGGATAATTTGTGTGATAATCTCTACTCGTATACAAAAAATAAGTGTTAAACTCGATTTTTTTTTGGGGGTGAATTTTGGTTAGATAAAGGATGGGACACATAGTTTGCATGTGTTATTTTTTGTATTATGTTGTGTGGAGTCTTCATTTTTTTTTTTTTTTTTAAAGTTGGGATTAGACATTCAAATTTTACATTTTATGATGATGGAGTTACGTGTGGAATTCCCTTTTTTTTTTTTTTTAATGCATCCAAGGCAATCAATTATCAAATTTTCTTTATACGTGCCGAAAAATAAAAAAGTCTCAGTTTTTATTTTATATTGAATTTTTATTAGAACAGCAAAAAAGAGAGGCAAGCTAATCACATATTTTGCACTTGGATTGTAATTAAAAATGGAGTTTGAAACGCCTTAATAATTTTATTAGTGTTTACATATGTATCTCCCACACATAGCTATGTGATGATAACAACGCGACAAGATTCAACCTAAAAGATTACAACACAAGATGATCAAATTATATATCTATAACTATATTACAAGAGTGAAATTCCCTAAAAATACTATTCCAAAATTTTGTTAAGTTATTTTGTCTTTTTATGATGATGTCTTTTCTTTTCTTTTTTTCTTTAATAACTTTTTTCAATGTCTTTTTTTATTCTCTTATTTTTCCCATAAAATATCATTAAAAACTTTTATATTTATATTTATAAAATAGATATTCAACAATTTTAATATGTATGCGCTTCACAATACGAAGCACGTAATTTTAACTAATATATATATATATATATATATATAAATAAAAACTTTGATATTTCGAAAACAAAAGACAGAATAGTAATAAACAAAGACCAAAAGGAAACAATTTCAGAAATTTTTATTTCATTAAAAAAAACTCTTTACTGAAAAAGGAATGACCTCGCTAGCCAAGCAATAGATCGATGGACAATGGGACAGCCACAGGAACTTTATTTTTATTCTATTATTGTTCTAATTATTTTGGTAACCCACAGAATATAAGGCGTCAAAATTCCGCCAAATACAAAATTAAGAAGTTAACCAGAACATGGAATGTCACATTACGTATATATATATATTTCTAGTAATGCTGTATCGCCGCCGCTAATCGTCGTTGTTATATCTTACATGTCAATATCTAACTGGTTAAAAAACCAATAGTAGGCGGTTTGCCAAGGGTGATACTGATGCATATAGCATTTTCCTACATGTAGAGATGTTGGTAGTTTAACATCTTAAAGGCCTCTCTGAAGCATTTCCTGGTACCTCTTGAAGGACTCGAGCTTCTGCAAGCGCATCTGCTTGTGAAACCTCGTGATGAACAAGTCGGCGGCGTGATCTATCTCATCTTCCAGGCTGAAATCCTGTCCTTCCTCCTTGGAGTTCTTCACCAGCTCGATCACAGATCCTCCCTGCAGATCCTGATCGTCCTCATCAAACTCGTCGAATAGCGAGTGACTTAGATCTGGATACTTGCCATCGTCGCCATAATCGTCATAGTAAACATAGTCACCAACACCAGCCTTGGCATTGTAGAGGACAATGGCCTTGCTTAAATCCTCAGCATGGCTGTTGTCGTTGTCCTCATCCTCGCTGTCGCTGTCGTCGTGACGATTCCCCAGCAGATTTTGAACTTTGTGGGAGAGCGAATCCATGATAAGTACCTTCTTGTTCTTGGTCATCAGCGAGAGCATTATGAAGCGGGCTTTCGCCGTTCTGGTGATCTTGCTCTTCGCTTTACCTATCGAGCTCAACAAAGAAATTATGTGTTTCAAGACAGCAGAAGCCTTGTTCTTCATCTTTGGAACGCAAAAATTATAACAACAATAACAATAACTAGAGCTAGTTAGCTTCTCTCCAGAATATTATCAAAAGAAATAATGAAAGGAATTAAAAAAAAAAAACACTAATCCTAGAGAAGCGGTAGTAAGAATAGAATTGTTGACGTGGGACAAAGTTGGTTTGATGAGTAAAGGTGTAGAGTTGTGGTAGTACTTAGTCATGAAGGAAAAACATAGGCTTGGAGGGTGTTTATATAGAGCAAGAAAAGTGATGCTTTTTGGTTTGTGGAGCCTTCGTGGGGGTAGAAAAGTGATTGCTCATAAATATCAGAGAACTACAGGGAAGCTTCCAAGCCTGCACAGCAACCTAAGATATTTATTCACTCGTCTTGGTTTCAATATTGTTTCATCAAAGTATCAACATTTGTCACTTTAATGTTATTATAAATTATTGCTTGTAAACCAATCACACATTTTCATGTTTTAGTAATTTTCTTTTCACGCCATAATTTCTTTCTTTTTTTTTTTATTATAATAAAAACGATAGATTTAAACACTACATCTTGTATTTGTTACCACACAATAATTCTAATTAACTTGAAAACTTGAGCCATGTTTGGTAGGGATAAAAAGTGAAAGGAAGATTAAGGTAGAGGGGTTTTAGGATGAAAAAGCAAAAAGTACAGTGTTTGATTGGGGTGATTTTTGGAGTGAAAGGAAAATAGAAGGGTTTAAAAACCTTGTGAGATCTACATTTTTTTAATCTCTTCAAATTAGAAAGAAAAGTGGAGAGAAAACTTTTTCAAAAGGTAAAATTATTAAAATTACTAAACTATCTTTTTATATTAATATAATTCCTTGAAGACAAAAGAAGTATGGGCAAAATGGTAATTTCATGAATAATACTTCTTCTTTCCTCCACTAACTTGCAATACCAAACAACAAAAGAAAATTTTATCTTCTTTTCACCTTAAGATACCAAACAATATAAAGAAAAAAAAATCTATTCTCTCCCTCTCATTTCTTTCTCTTTCATTTTTTCTTTTTCTCTTGTTTTCTTTCCTTCTTACCAAATGTAGGCTTAGCTTCCATTTAGATCATAGGATCAAACTTATAAATTAAACAATAAATTTAAATTTTTGTGAGAGAAAATATTATAAAAAAAGTTTTAAATGTAATAGCAAACGTGAGCTTATTGGTATTGGAATTTTATTTTTTTTGGGGGGGGGGGGGGGGGAGGGGCTTGGTATTGGTAGTTAATGGTGATGTTTGTTTGTTTGTTTGTTTTTTTTTTTTTTTTTGTTTTTTTTTATCTTTTGTGTTTTTTCCTTAACCTTCATTTAGATCATATAGCACATATAAAGTTGGTTTCAATTAGATCGATATTCACCTTGAGCATTTATTGGGGTTTCAGTTTTTTCCATTTTTCTTCATAAGCTCATCTATTAGATCTTTTCGACATATATTATGTACTATATACAATTATATGTAAATACTATATTTTAAAACAAAACAAGAAAGAATAATGAATATTTTAAAATCCAAATAGCTTATAAACTCCAAAACTACAAATTTCAAAGTTGATAAAACACCCGATAAATATCTTGAAGAAATAAGTCCCAGTAATTCAGATTTTTTTTTTTTTTTTTGGTTTTAATATCATAATATGTTAGGCTTTGAAGTTTTTATTGGATGTGTGAAGGCGTATGAAAAGAAATGTTGATATTAAATTTTGGACCAATGATATAATTAAAGTATAAATATAATTAGAATACTTTATATATTATTTGTATAAAGATCGAATTTGATTGGATTGAGTGTTTTAAAAGTAAAACTTGTGTGTCTAAGAATTAAAATTCAATCCAATCTAATTAAGTTCAATTGTCTACAAAAAAAAAAAAAGTGAATTAGAATGGATTATATTGGACTTATTGGTTTGATCAGTTGATTAGATTGGACAAACAACCCTACCCTTAATATTTAGGGTTGAGGGTTTAGTTGTGTTTCATTTTATATGAAAAATGATAACACTATTCCCACTCACTATTTGGTATTTATAATAACCATAGAAAAATTCTAAAGATATCAACTCTAATTATAACTTTTGAGTATTAATTTATATAACATGTAAGTTATCATATTTTTCAATTGATAAGTGTTTAAAAGATAACCACATTGATTAATTGTATCTAGTCTACTAATAAAAGATAATAACTTACTGTCACGTAAAGTTGGTACTTAAAAATTAATATTAGAGCCAATGTCTCTAGTATTATTCGTAATTACGTTTCATTGTGGCTGCTATCGCAAATAATTTTTTAGATCTGGTTGTTAAAGTTTACATGTCAAAGTCATGGATCATAATAGATATATCAGACATCACACACGTAATTTTATGTGGTATTCTGTGATCTGCAACTGGTTTATAAAATACCAGCAGTGACCACAATGATATTTTGTTTATCATATCTTAAACCCTAAGATACATATAAGGGGTATCATGGTCTTTGGACAACATGTGACAGGAATAATCTTGGAAATCAATTGTGTGTATTTTAAATATTGAAATGGTTACGACTATAATAAGTAGTTGTTGCATGGAGGTGGACAAACATACTCTTGGGCAGTGCTAAGCAGTTTCATGCATTATAATAACACACACCAAAAAAAATAAAAATATTTAAATAAAATAAAGCGTTGAAAAAATAGTTTGGACGGTGAAAGTTAAAGTTAGGTACAGCTGAAAAATATGAGCAACGTGGGAGGAAAAAACATTTAAACAAAAAAAAATAACAAAACAAAACAAAAAAAGTAATAATGGAATATATGCATATATATATATATATATATGTAAGTGCTTTATTCGATTAGGAATCAACTACATACATTAATTATATATTAATGACCAATAATAGCTGTCAAAACTTTTTCCTGGTTGAAGTAATTCTTCAGCAAGTCATAGTCAGTTCTTTTGCTTTTTCTTAATTTAAATTAACAACGAAAATGAAAGGCAAAAGCAAAAGGGTATTCTTTTAGGCTATGTTTGGTAGGAGGAATGAAGAGGAGGAAGGATGGAGGTAGTTGGAGAGATGAAGAATTTGAAGGATTGAGAGGATTGTATAAATCCTTTATGTTATTTAATAAGAGAGAGGGAGAATTGATAGGATTGATAATAATTATTTGTCTAATTACTGTTGACGGTGAAAATTCGTCAAGTCGGAATTTTCCTCACTACGCTCCGCTCACAATGAACAATAAAAGTAAATTTGCAGAAAAGTAGAAAACACAAAAGATTTTATAGAGGTTTGCCAAAATCACTTGGTCTTCGTCCTCTCTTGGTGCCGGAGTTTCACTATTTTCAGAGAGATTACAAAGGAGAGCTCTTAGCTATGGTGTGCAGAAATAGCACTTTTCGGTTCCAAAGGAGAGAATGACCCTTATTTATATATCCCCTTTGGATAAATACATATAAACAAAATCTAGTGAATATCTCTAAATTTGTAATTTGAATTGCTTCTGAGATCTCCGGGACGAATAATCCGTGGTTTGTTGAACTTGAATTTCA
This sequence comes from Ficus carica, assembly GCA_009761775.1. Classification (NCBI taxonomy): domain Eukaryota; kingdom Viridiplantae; phylum Streptophyta; class Magnoliopsida; order Rosales; family Moraceae; genus Ficus; species Ficus carica. The sequence continues at coordinate 2,877 of VYVB01000464.1, read as the reverse complement.
AATACCGAAGATTCTCTAGTTTAAATCCCACAACTCTCGAGATTTTGCTGAGCTATTACATTGCCTCATCTGTGATGCTCTCGGCGTACAGCATTGAAAAGACCCAATCCACTCCTCTCCCACTTGGCTAAACTCTACCTCTTCCTTTGGGAAAAAGCCTCTCCTAATAGGTATTGGAGCAAAGCTTACTTCATTACTTATCCCTCTCTCTCGAGCAATCAGGAGTAGAATATTACCAAACTTTAATCCCCATCTCTTTCCCATGAGCGATGAGGTATGGGTTAGGAGTATGTCTTGAATTATGGTATAACAATTACTAAATTGTTCATTTTAAAAAATTTGTTAATAGTTTTTTTTAGGGTTAATATGATTTTTTTTTAAATAAAGTGGAAATAAGAGCTTGTATCCTTCCATTGATGCAATATGATGGGCCCGGAGAGAGAGAATCTCCCTCCACCTCTCCTCTCCCTCTACTATTCCTTCTAATCAAACAATAGATAGGTGCTCTCTCTCCATCCTTCTCCCTCCACTCCTCTCCCTCCCCCCATTTCTGCCTCCAACCAAACATACCCTTACGGTTCCACCTTTAAAAACAAAACACTCATCAATTAAAGGCAACACACCAAGTTGATTGCACACTCTTCGTATAACTTTTGAATTCCATAGCCAAAAATCTCCATTGCATACTGTGGTGTTATTTCGTTTATGAATTACGGCACATTGATTGTTTGATAAACATGTTATGATTATTTTTCTACAAATTGAAAACATGTCATTACTATTTCTCTGTTTTGCTTTAGGAAATTATAAAAGTTAATTGATAATTTGCTGTCGTATATGTCAGATGTGGTACTGCATAACATGCTGACTTTATAATTTTTTTATTTAGAAATTTGTAATAATTAGTTGATTTATATGTAACTTTTTATTTAGAATCTTGTCACATAATACTAGCAAGATATTGGTGTGAATAACAAATATCACTGAAAAATATTATATTTGAATTACTTGATTGGTACAATATAACAAAAATCACATTATAAGTAACATATGAAAGGGGTGCCGTATAAGAGTTCCTCCCTATATTTGTGTGTATATATTTGTTCATCTTCTTCGGTTAAAATCAGATCATGAGCTTGTTTCTTTCCTATCAATTACGCTATGGCCTTGAAGATAACAGGTAAAGTTTTTGTTGTATTTGTCGTACCCAGATGGTGTTTTAATGCTTCTGGCGTATGGTAGCTTCGTTGCTTATAATTCCTTCATATAATTGTTTTTTTTTTTTTTTTTCACTCCCCTTTTTAGCCTTCACATAATTTTTATTGCGTTTATTTTTCTCACGCGTGTTCCAATTTATAGCTTGTAACTACTCACTTTTTCTTTCTTTCTTTTTTTTTTTTTTTTTGTTGAAAAAAAAACAGTGGATAGTTGAAATTAGAGAAATTTAATGTATTCCAATTAAGTTGACATCCACTAAACAATTTATCTAGTATTAAATGTCTCACTCTAAGTGTGTGTATATATATATATATTTATAATTCTGGTTTTTCGCTTTTATTTTTTTATTAGTGGACATGTACATGTAAAACGCGTGCGGAATAGATAAACAAAACAAAGTAAAGCAAAACAAAAAATTAATTTTTTTTAATTTTCAAAATTAAATTTTTATTAAAATGTCATGTAACGGGCTTAGGACCCGCCACGTAGGATGAAAGGCATTAAATGCCTTTCATGCTTTTCCTTTTAAATAAGGTAAAATAGAATTATTTTTCCAAAACGCTCACATTATAATCGTTTCTTTATTATAGATTAAACTATATTAGAAACAATTCAATTCATGTACAGGAAAACAATTCAATTACCACATTTACGCTCAAGATTTATAAATATAATCAACCAAATTGCATCAATAAAATTTATAACTGTTTTAAATTCGTTAACACCGTGAATGTAAGAGCTCCTTTTTATTTTCTTACTAAATTGCATCTCCATATGATATTAGATTCCAGATAACAATGGCCTTTTTATTTAGCACGATGACCTATGTCAACCGATAACACAAACACATTATTAAGTTTCAAAAAAAAAAACATCGTTGTACTTGTTACTTAGCACGTTCAAACATGCTACAAAATTATATCATTCGCTGTTGCAAGTATAACTGAATCCTATTTCACCCAAGGAATTGTGAAACCGAAAAAAAAAAGCAGTGAATTTTTTTGGTCCATCACAATTATGCATTTATGATACCTATGATGAGACCAATTCCACCAAACTCCGCTGCTAGGCTTCAAAAATCAAAACTTCAAATTCTCACCTCAAATTTAAATGATACTTGTTAATTAATTATCTATACCTAATAATCTTAAAATTGGGAATGCACTATCAATCGTGCAATTTTGTCCTCCCCTTGACTGTCACGTGTCAAATGGTATTACAATCATCAGTCACGTGATGGTCCAGTCATTGTCATGTGAGTTTTTATTTTTTTATTTTTTTTACTTGTCTATTGTCTAGTTAATAATAAAAGAGAGAAGATGAGATTCACTTAATAATAAAAGCTAAGGAATCACTCATCGTTTTGACATCGCATCCCACTTGATAGAAAAAGTAATTTTGTGGGTTCCTTTTAGTTTGAAAAATAAATTGTTCTCTCCTTTGTTGTAATAGTAGCAGTTTTTTTTTTTTTTTTTTCACTTAATAATAAATCAAATTTCCTACTCCAGCTTCCTCCGAAGAACATAATTAGCACCATCGTCACCATCACAAACTATATCTCTCTTCTACCTCCATGCTCATCTTTCTCTCTCCTTCCTCCTCGCTCTGTATGTTTGGGTTTGATATAAATCATTTAAGTAATGATCATAAATATGAAAA